>VZTV01076740.1:12400-24095 GCA_013400875.1 Anhinga rufa
TTAACAAAAATCCAGGTGTACGGAACAAGCATCTACTGCCTTGATTGAAACCCAGAAACATTCTAATTGTTACAAAATGCTAATAGCAAAATCACTAGTTCCTTAAGTGAACATTTTACTAAATCACAGGCATTTAATTTCCTCTTATGCATTTCAATAGCATGCATTGCCTGAAAATAAAGCACTAAAAGAAATGTGAAGATTCTGTTTACCAAAAAAAAGATTTGTTGTGACAATTAGAGTCTTTTCAAAATGATATTTTAAAATATTATCCATCAGCTAAGCATGGAGAAAGCACATCATTTGGCACTAATTTGCTTCTAGCTCAAAATAGAGGGCACATTTCAGTAAACTGTCTTGAGTAACTTTAGCAAGGGAATTTAAAGTAGCTTCTCGTATGACTAAGGGGATGGAAAGATCTGGCACTTTGGAAATCCCAGGGATGCAATATCCATATCTTTCTAATCAGAGCAACTTCATTAGTGCACTTTTGAAAGAACTGTAACTGATTAACTGATAATTAACCAGTGGAATTGATTTTGATTTCAGACTATCAGCCCACACATTGTTAGGGCCATTTGACTTAGGGACAGATAACTTGTCTGATATTTGGAAAAGCAGAATTGTGGAACAGAACAAGATGTTTTGCCTGGGATGACTCTGAAAGCTTTAGGTTAGTTATCTGTGTTTGGTATGACCTTCATGAATTAGAAAACTTTTTTATTTCATTTTATTCCTCTGACTGTGCAATTGCAATATCCCTGGTCTTTCTGCTAAAACAACAGACTGGCCCTCAAGGTAAACTCAGTTCCCAGACTGCCTACAAATTTCCTCTGGACAAATCATGCTTGCTAAAGGACAACCTAATTTCTTATCTTTCTTCCCTACTGAAAAAGATGTGGTAGGAACCCTCCCCCATAGAGCCATTATGCCTTGGGGGCTGTTCAGACACTGTAATGACAGACAAGACCATTTCATTAGGGCTAATCATTAAGTATTCAGCTAACGGGACTTTTCAATGAGTTCAGTACAGGCGTGGGTTGTCATTCACTGTTTGCTAACCGGTATTCCATCTCCTCTGTCCACAAAGCCCTAAAGATTGAGCTGGCCCCGCTTTATTAAGAAAATTGAGTTATTATTGTATGGGGAAATGTATGCCCTGAGAATATTGGTACAGACAACATGAACACCGACAGCTTAAAGGGATAAGCTTTTGAGGAATCAAGTCTGTATTTTGGCTGAAACTGCAGGTCCACAGAAACAAGCACCTTTTTCACCTCAGAGGTCAAATTCAGTGCTTCAATTAATTTAGAAAGTTCATTGAAGATACACAAACTATTATACATTATTCCCCTATAAGTGGAAGTTCGGCTCTTAATCTTTGTACAAACCTAATTCAAACAACAATTTTAGTGGAGCTACACCAACAACTGGAAAACAGAACAATGAGACTAGGCCCTTTGCCTTATCATATAATGGGCAATAAATATAGCCTTGTGAACTATGTAAGCCAGCCCAATAAAATTGCTCCTGTGCAGAAGACTGGTAAAACTCAAGCAAAAGCATGGGAAAGATAAAAGTGAAACGGTACAGACATCTCAGATGTGCAAGTCTTATAGCAGTATAACTTATATTTCAGCAATATAAACATATATTTAATCAAATCTACAGAAAACTCTTTTATGAAGGAATGCTGTGTCATGTTCTGACTGTTCTTTAACTGAGTGCTTTGCTTCCATAGGTCACTTCCACATACAAGAAACAATTGCTTTTTTTCAACCTTTACCCAAATTCTTTCCCATTCATTATAATAAGAAAAAAAATTCAGTTCCGTCTTTTAGATTTACAGAAGGTTTTTTGCATCTCCTGCACAGGAATTGATCTGATCAATGATGGCAGGCTGCTTCAAGGACACTGATACACGTGTGACATCCCCATTTCCTGGAAGTCTGGCATCATTTCCTCAGTATTCTTCATTCTCACTACCATTTCCCCGTGCTTTCTCACAAATGTGGGTATCTCAGGTATCTTGCTGAAGGACAAATCTTATAGATCTAGATTTATCTTAATTTTCTGTAAACAGTCATTCCCACCGGCTGTGTTTGCCGCTCTGCTGGGCTATGTCATCTCACAGTAGGCCCTGAAGTGCTTCAGCTCCATTAGAAAGAATTCAGTCATGCACAGGATTCAGGGATGGAATACTTGCCGAAGTGTCTCTTACTCCTTCACAAAAAAAAAAAAAAAGAAAAAAAAAAAAAAAAAACAAAAAAACCACAGCGCCTGATTATCTGCTTGCACAGCCCTATCATCAGCTATTTTAAGTCAGTGTCATTCACCTAAGGCGACCTCTCAACCACAGATCTGTTGCACAAATTTAGCTGCCCAAAATTTCTCTACATGATTCTGAATATTATATTCACAGTATAAGTAAAACTCTTTAATATTGACCTTTATATTTTTATCTCTGTTCACATTAAGTTCACAACTGCTCCTTCGTTCTGGTGGGGAACTGCTTTTTCACAGCAACACCCTGAGGCACACCAAAGTAACCAATATCCTACCTGGCATGCTCCTCTCTGCACACATTTGTTTGCCAAGAGAAGTTAACAACGTGCTGCTGCTGGGAGGCCAGCTGAGATGAACCACCTGTATCAATGCCCAAATTCAGGGTAGTGCTGGTGCCTATGGGCTGCAATGTTTTTCTAGATGTCCTCAAGCACCCAGTTCTGCAATGGTTATCTGAAGGCTGTAGGTCCATCTGGCATTCTCAGAGCACCATGGTTGCTATTCTCTCCATGGGTGACCCACCCCAGCAAGGAGCCCACACTTTCAAAGTATCAAGGTAGCAGGCTCATGTACTGGGCAAAGCAGTAATAATTTTGTCGGCCTAGCCTTACAGACAGTTCCATTAACTTGCCTGGTAAATCCTTTTATGATGCATGGCCCATAAAGGTATAACAAATGAGAATTTTTCTGAGATTAATTTCCCCCCAAAATATATACATTTTGCTCTGTGTATTTTTGGGGCCAACAAGGGATGAAAATTAAATCACAGAAGTTTTTTTTAATTCTCATTTTTCCTAAAACCAACAAAAAAAACAACACACAGAAAAAAGATGAGGAAGTAAAGTTTTTAAACAAATAATTTCATAATTATAAAAGATTATATTTGTGCTTAGCAAACACCCCAATACTACAGAGTAGGTATGCTTACATACTAAACAGGAATCCTGTCTGTGTTTAGGGTCCAGAGGTGATCTAGGACCTGTGCACTGTTGACGAAAGGATGAAAGAATCTAAGAATAAAATGAACATATCTAAAGTGGGTAATGAGATTTATGTGTGAGAGTCAAAGCCACAGTCTTGCCCTTCAAGTAAACTGCATTTGCAGGAAAAAATACATCCCAATACCTAGTTCATACAGAATTCAGGAGGTTTCTACACATACATGGGGATCTGCTTACATAAACTCCAATTAGGAACATAAACACAGTATAATAGGAATAATAGATTTCTATTCTTAGTGCTGAATCACTAATACCAAAGGAAATAAGTGCAGTGCAATTTCTTTTTCAAATACAATTCAGTGGTTTCAACAAACACCATTCTAAACTCATCATGAATTTTTCTGCCCAAGGCTGCATGGGAGAGGACAACACCTGTTTTCATTCCATGTACAGTTCTTAAAAACACCATGGTAATCAAATGATTCAGAAATACTCAGACTTGGAGCAATTATTTTTCCCAGTGCTTCAGAATAATATTTCAAAATCCCGACAGAAAGCCCCCATAAAAATGTAGGGGTCCCACTGTATATGGCATCATTAAAAGTCTATGGTCTAACAGCCTCCATGCTCTCTCCAACAGAAGCTTTCTGGGTTTATTTGCCCTAGAAGTTGTCTCTACTTCCAGCTTTCCAACACAGGCAAGTCAATAGGTAGGATACCCTCCTCTGGCAAATGGTTCCCAGGTAGCATTAATGGTGAAGGCATCAGCAAACATACTTCTACTGCTTTCCCAGCTTCTGCTTAGCCTAACAACACCATGCAGTCAGCCATGCAAGCTTCTTGCTGTTCCTCTGGCTTCTCCTGTCCCTCCTGTTGGGAGATGTCACAAGCATGTACATATGCAGATCCTTGGCTTCCCCAGGAAACTGCCACTTGGGAACTTCCAGCTCTTGCCAAGGGGCTCTCACAAAGATCCCCACACTGTGCCTCTTGGGAAAGCCCAGCTAGTACTCCAAAAGACCCTGGTGGATTACTTCCTTTGACAGCTTTTGAAGGTATCTGACTTTCTTACTGGCTTTTTTTTCCCTTCTGTCTTTATTAACTTCACCTTCTAATTAGGTCCCATGAAGATGCATCTCCTCATTTTACTTAAAAGGTTCATTGACCCTCTGGCGTACTGTTATAACCCAGTAACCTGTGAGTATAGTAATTAGGACATTATAAAACATTGAGTTGATCTGTACATGTTTCACATTCAGAGGAAGAGACGTGTGCTGTGTTGCAAAGAGAACGGGCTGAAGCAAGACAAGCCCAAAGTGAAGCACAAATTAATATTTTAAAAAAGAAAGTGGTGATTATTCATGGGAAGAAAAGATTGATTGGAGCAATCAAGGAGAGATGATAAGGGTAGCACTGAATTTGCTTCAAGAAACCTCCAGGAGCAGGAGGTAATAAAAAGCAAGCAAAAGACAGGAGAGGGAAGGACAGCAATTACTCATTGACTTTTGTAACACATTCTTACTGCATCAGACTAACTGTAACAGAGCACGTGATAAGGAACTAGTCAAGAATCAACTCTTGTTGCATGCTTCTCCTAGGGTGACCCGTGACATGAAGATGGACCCAAATTGTCTGCACTACATTCATACATTCATATAATTCTACAAGGATTTTCATGCAAATTCAACAGGCACAACTTAACCATCAAGAAAATCACAGCACCTTTCCTAAAGTGTTTTTCTTGTGAAGACAACTGGCTCATTTTATTCTTATTTACTATTACATTGTTTTTCAGCCAATAAAAGAAGTAGAATGTGTCAAAATGTCTGACAACACCAAAGACCAACAGAGAGATGAAACTGCAGATACAAGCCAGTGTTATACATCACTGCGAGTACAAAGCAGGATTTCAAGCACATGTTTCAGACATCCCTGAAAGCATGGTTTATGAACCACATCCTTGGCTTTTTAATCAACACAGATATACTGCCTTCAACAGGAGTACACTGCTAAATATGCATGGACTAATGCACAACATGATACACTAAAACAAGTATATCATGCTTAGATCTATGTCAAAGTAAAAAAACACATTAAGCATGTACATGGAACTGTACCTAATTGTACCAATGGAGAATGTAGCTCATTAAATTGCTAGATTTAATGACAAGATTGTTAACAATACAGAGATATCTGCAAAATCCTTTGGATCATCCTGGATTATCTCTTCAGCTTTTCCTCTTACATCATTTTTAATTTCCTTGGCAGTTAATCCTGTTATAGAGGAGGTTTTGAGCAAACACTTTAATTTTTGCATTTTCTAAGTGGTATATGATGTGAACTGATTTCCATGATACCATTTTTCCCTTGTGCCCCTTCACCGATTAAGCTTTGCAATAATATTATGTAATGGAGCCCACACATCACCCTTGCCTCATTTATAAAACAGTCACATCACACCACATACTTTTGCAGGCACCTCAGAAAAATGCTGTGTTGGTTATAAAACCCACATTCTATTCTTTTTTTTCTTTTTTTCCACAGAGATCCTGATCTGCTTCTTCAACATCAGTTCTTTATCCCTGTAGCAGCCTGAAAAAATAAGCAATGTTAGTCTTGCTTGTAAATCCTGAATAAGCGATGTTAACGATTACAGTTTACAAAACCGTTACTGCAGGAGACACCTCAAAGTTCATCAATGAAATAAAGTGCACCTTAAAGTCTAGTGCTACTCCTATTAATCAAAGCTTTTCCACTTTGTAGAAGCAGACACACTTTGAGAGCATGTGTGTCTGGGGAACTCAGCTTGCTGTAATTCCAGAAACATTTGTCTTCCCTGCAGAATCATGCAGCCAAAGGGCATCAATCAGGTATGATATGACTTGCAGCGAAAATGCTGGGATCTAGTCCACTGACTTAGGTGCACTCCTTCTACCTTGCCAGTAGGGTGCCTTTGAAGCTTGTCCCTTAAAGAAAAGCCCTTCATTTCACGTTTGGCTGGTAGAAAGAAGAATCACAGAATCACAGAACAGTAGGGGTTGGAAGGGACCTCTGGAGATCATCTTGTCCAACCCCCCTGCGTGAGCAGGCACACCTAGAGCAGGGGGCACAGGACCGCGTCCAGGTGGGGTTTGAATGTCTCCAGGGAAGGAGACTCCACAGCCTCTCTGGGCAGCCTGTGCCACTGCTCTGGCACCCTCACAGGAAAGTTTTTCCTCATATTTAAGTGGAACTTCCTGTTTTCCAACATGTGCCCATTGCCCCTTGTCCTGTCATCGGGCACCACTGAGAAGAGTCCAGTCCCATCCTCCTGACACCCACCCTTCAGATACTTATAAGTATTGATGAGATCCCCCCTCAGTCTTCTCTTCTCCAGGCTGAACAAACCCAGGTCTCTCAGCCTTTCCTCATAAGAGAGATGCTCCAGCACCTTGATCATCCCTGTGGCTCTCCAAAGAAAGGTCATGGTGATGCATAGACAAACTTTATTGCAAGTTCAAAAACATTTCTTCCTCTTTTTTATTTTGTTTTATTCTCCATTATATTAGAAGACCTGGTATAACACCATTACCTCCATAGCGTACCTAATGGTTTGAAAGGAAGGGGTTTCTGAAAGAAACAGTTATCCCAGTTTTACTAGGTATCTGACTAGTGACCATATTCTTTCTCTCAAATATCATCTTCATCAACCATGCTTTGTTTTCACATGTGGTAGGAAAAACTTTTTCTCTAGATGGTGATCATGAGATCCAGGTAAGTGTGGGATGATAATTTTGGCATTTGTTTGTTAAAAATTTAGTTCGTGCCAGTGATAAACAAACCTCAAAAGACACATTCCAGGCAAAGGCAATGTTTGTGTGGATCCCAGGACACCATCTCTCTCCATCAGGCTGCTACCCAGCCTTTCCACAGTCAGCATAAGAACTCACATACGTTTCCATTTTGTTTCCATATTTTCTGTTTTGCAAACCAAAAAGCTTCACAGGAAGCTTTAGAAAAATCTTCCTTAAAAAAGACTATGCAATGTGAGACATTTTCTCTGCTTGTCCAGATCTGATCCCCAACCACTGCAAAATCTTGCAAATAATTGGAACTATAGGAGTCAACTTTTGTCTAGGCTGTCAGAAAAGATTGGGAAGCATCTGCAGAGGAGTGAGGGCATTTGGACGCATGGCAGAGGGATTAAATAAGGAACAAGAGAATTATGTGGGTCTTTGAATGAGATAGCACAGAGAAGAAAAGAATGGAGGGGAGAAGACAGCATAAATAATGTTTCAAAGCTGGAAGTGTCATAATCAGGTCAAAAGGGAGAAAAAAAGATGACTTTAGCAATCTTTGTGTGTATAGCTTGAAGGGAGATCAGAGGGTGTGGTGTTATCATAGACAAGGAAGGATGTAAAGGGGTCTGGAGAAGGAGATTTAAAATTGTTTCAGTCTGAGTTTTCTCACTGTAGCATTCAGAGCTTCAGTGTTCTAGCCTTACTTCAGAGCATCATCATAAAAATATAAGCAGCATTCACAACAGTTTCTGCTCCTCCTCTTTTTTCCAAACCCACATTTCACAGTTTAAAAAGTCATTTGTGGTTGATGAAAAGACTACAGCTGTATTTATAACACTGAGTTGCTGGTCCATTTAAACAGCAGGTGCAACAAAAAAGCTATCCTTGAGTTTCCATTCTCCATTAGCCTTGCCAGAAAACACAATCTGTACCAGTTTAGGAAAACACCCCATTTTATCTGGCTGTGGGTAGAGAAGGAGGAGAAGAACAGGTAGCAACAACCTTGTATCTCAGTTCGGGATTTGTGCCAGCTGCATTGTTTATCCTAAGGCTTGGTTTTCTGGCATTTTCCTCTTAATCTTATATTTCTACTAACACAAGCACATTATAAGAATATAAGGTTAGGTTTACAAAGTCAGCTACTCAAATGCACTGAAACACCAAAATTTGGATTGTTTTCAAAAACTAGTATTGGTGAGCATAGAACTGAAGCAACATCTTTCAGAGCCACCCTGGTATATAATCTCCCTGTCTAAAAAGTAACTGGTGTCTATATTCTATATGGACCAGCTACTGCCAAGGACAAGAAATGTGGTTGGCTAGTGGTCTTTGCAACTATTTGCCGGCAACACAGAAACATATGTACACTGTTGTCCTCTGTTCCTCTGGGGTGTTCAATATCCTCATGTCTCTGCCTTCCAGGTTACTCATTTTCTCTTCTTCCTTGCACAGCTGCCCTGGCACATGACGGCTCGCTGCTCTGCTCCCAGACTGCTCTGGCTTGTGTTTTCACTGCCATCGTATTCCACCAGGGTGATGCTGGTTCACCTCCTGGGTCTCCCCCTGTTCCCCCCACCCTGGTATCCCCATCCTGTGTTGTGCCCCTTCTTTTCACTTTCTGATCACTAAGACTTGCATGCAAAAGCCCCCTGGCACACATAGGAAGCACCAGTCTCTGAGAGCTCCCATTTCTGAACTACATTTCTGACCCTCTCCCCATTCTCCCCTACCTTGTTCCTGGCAATGATGGACACTCTTTTGACACTACACTTCCAGGGAAAACAAAATATTTTTTTCTTTGTTTTATTCTTGGAAACAGCTCTCTCACTTCAGCTGAAACAGAGAAAAAGTCTTGAAAGGAAAAGGCTCCTCTTGGAGTCATTTGTCCTTGCACTGATGGCCTGCCCAGAAGATCCAATCCAGTCCCACTTTGCTCAGAAAATCCTGATACTGTTCAAGCTAGATCATCAGGAAAAAAAATAGAAATTCAACTGGAGCATGCTACTAATTGAAATTCATCCTGCAGCAAATGTTCCTGGGCTTTTTCATAGCCCCTGTGGTCAACAGTAAACCATGCTTATGGACTCTGACCACAGATGAATTTCATGATAGGTGATTTTTTTTTTTAAAAAAGGAAACATGAACTTCTGTTTGTTCAGCATGTCTACAGTCCCATTTCTGGGAACCAGCATAGTCACACCAATATATCACTGTCACTGTTTGAAAAACAGTCCTAAATTTATGGCAGGCACAAAGCCCTAAAATAAACATATAACAAACAGTTCTGGGAGCAGTAGAAGCAGCAAAGCCTGATTTATTACAGATGAATTATGGCTGAATTTGCTAACAAACTAAGCTGTGACCAATACTTTTCCCCCAGCTGAAACAGTCAAAACACCTATTTCACATGTGGCCAGCCTAGTGCAAATGGGGATGAGCTCATGTCAGTCTGCCCCTTACTGGTCCCTGTTTTACCCAGTCACTTATCAACTTCAAACCTGTAGAAAATGGTGTATCTAAGTCCTCTAGTTCCATGTCAAATTCAGCAAACCAGCTTGAAATTTATCGGAGGAATTATACATATATGTGTATTCTCTTCACACATAAAAGTGGGAACAATAAATCTTAGAGCTATGCAGGAAACTGGAGATTTTTTCATCATTTTCCAAGCATTGACACGACTTTCCTTTCCTAAACATCTCTATAGTATTCATTGATTCTGTAGGTCATACCTGAGCTATTTTTAGGTCATAGAAATATAAAATTCGTATTATAACATGAGGGATCTTCAAATACCCTAATGAGAAATAACCATTTATAGAAGAATGTGTCAAAACCAGTCTTTTGACAGTCTGATGCCACTGACTGCTAATATATATTTATGCAGCAGAGGCACACCCACTCTGCTGTGGGGCATTCACATTGGAAGCTTCTGGGTCAAGCAACTAAAGGTCTTTCAACTTGGCTTTCACTTCGTTTCTTAAATATCTTAGTGATAATATCCAATATAAAAAACCCTGGTACGTTTGATATGATTTCTCCAGATTGCAGGAGGTATGTGCAAAATGATGGCACATTCCCATAAGTATAGTTTGCACTACAGGGAACAAATTATTCCAAAAGTCATTGACAGTGAAGACAAAAGACCTCCAAATGTGAAGTTCCAGAGGTGAAAATTACTGGGGAAATAAGCAAGGGAAAAATAAAGAACTGATAAGACAGATGGAATAACCCCAGACTGCTGAATAACCTACAGCAATTTTCACACCCCTCAGAAATGCAAACAGTTCTTCAAATGGCTGTGGTCATGTAGTATACCTATTGCTGTTCTACCAGCCTGTGTGAATACAGATTTCAGCCCTACGAAGACTGTTCTTTCAGGGCACTCACCAACAGGTTTGAATACCTGTTCTCTTCACCCTATCCTATCCTATCCTATCCTATCCTATCCTATCCTATCCTATCCTCATTACATCATAATTATCATTGCATGTTGTCAAAATCTTTCAGCTGATGTTACATAATGAGACTCAAACCTGTTACATACAGTATTCACAAATTTTCAAAAATTATTTTATTCTCCATAGAATGTTCTCCTGAAAATATAAACTCACAAATTCATATTACACTGACTAATTTATATTAAAAAAAAATTAGGATAGTTTCACAAAATATAGAGTGAGTCCTTACATTCCTGAAACTACAAGGGGACTCAATTAGACAGAAGGTAGCTCTAGGAGTTGGGGCTGGTTTCCAGAGTTAGCATTCCCACAGCCATTCCTATGGTATGTCTGGTAGTTTTTCTTTAATATTTGTAGATCAGACACCAAAAACAAAATTTGAACCTGACTGCCTCTATGAAACTAACCACTGGGCCTTATTTGGGTGTCCATTATCTTCTTGACTTCAAGGGGAACTTCTGGGTGTAAACTAGACATCTAGAAGTGTCTATGGATCTGACCTCTAGTGATTGTAGGTTATAAATTAGAATTGTGTTCTTGGTGAAAGGTATCTGGAAGCTGCCCCCTCCAGAATCAAAACGGCATTGTGCACTTTTACTCTGAAGTGACTGCTAGGGAGGAATACCATCCACTTAAACTTCAATATTTGCTTTTGTTTTAGAGTTTTGCAGCTGTGTCATTCCTGACCCAAGTGTAGTCCACCTGCAAGTCCTAATGACACATAACACAAAGTGGTATGACCTTTTAGAGTAGACCTCAGGGTCCCAGTTTTACAACAATGACACAAAAAGATAGCTATGAAACAAAATAAAGAGCTCAAAGTTAAAATTTCTCTTTTAAGATCAATGAAAATATTTCATTTGAAGAAATTATTGCCCATTTCTGTGAATAATGAGGCTGCTGCCAGACAACCTAAGAGATATGTCCCCCCAGGCAGTGGTATAGAACTAAAACTAAGTGAAAGAGACTATAATGTATTAATTAATCAGTGGACTTCCAGCTTCTCATTAACAGGGTCCACTGAAGTTTCAGTAATTCCTAAGCATTCAATAATAAAGTAGAACCTACTTCAGGGATCCAAGCAACAACAGATTAATTCAGCAAACTTTACCTAGTGTGGGAATTGAGTTTTAGTCTTGATTCTAAGGAATATTAAGGATGAAAATGCCATAAACACAGAAAAGCCAAGACAAAAACAAACAAACAAACAAAGAAAAACCAGAAACCA
>VZTV01076741.1:0-17162 GCA_013400875.1 Anhinga rufa
TTCTCAAAAACCAAACCTTTCCGAAGAACTTCTCCACCCTGATAAGATGGTTTAGCCTGGCCAAGAGGGATACATGGTTAAACCCTCTTACAGGGGGAAAGAGACCTCAGAAGGGCAGGAGATTATCCAGGACTATCGAGCGCCTGGTGCTCATACCACCCTGATGACATGGATGCTGTAAAGGCCAAGTCTCTGTCAGGTCGATCAAGAGCAGGGATTTGAGTCTCAGTCCCTCACGTACCCCCAGAGACCCCAGCAACCGAGTGCTTTGGTAAGGAACAAGCTTGTCAGTGATCTCAGGTTCAGGATGGGATGACATTTAAATTTGAACCAGCTTTAGAGGTTGGAGAAGCATTTTCTGCCCAAACTTACCCAGATCCTCTCCCTTCTTTTGTCCTTTTTATTCAGTTCCTAGAGATGAAGCCTATATGACCACCTGTTTCTAAGACAAAAAGTCTCAGACAAGGGTAAAACCAGTTGTTTTATAGACATACCACCAGAGCTGTGGGAAGGGTCTGGCTACAGACACGATCCTGCCTGCACAAAGGCTTTACCTTGGGCAGCTACGGCCAGCCTCAACCTGCAGACATGCACTTGAAAAAGTAGAGAGCAGTGTGTCCTGTGAAGACAACGGGTGGGTCTCAGTGAAGAATAATTTGACATTTTTCCTCCCAAGTTTTTCTTCCTTGTCTAAACATGGATTTTCACAGATCTGCTTTCACTGGTGGGAAATTAAGCAGGGGGGCACGGACACCTAGTATTCCACTCTAGCTGGGTTTGGTTATACTTCACTGGGGAAATGTTGAGGAAAAATAAAAGAATGGAGTTTTATTCCTTGATATCCTCACAGGATATTTTTGTGGCCATCCCATCACACCCATCACTACACTGGGAAGCTGGAAATAGTTTTGGGGTTTCCTGGGTGGACTGGGGGTTTCTGAATAGAGACACACATCAGGACAGGCATGGTACCCTGGCACTGGATGCTGTACACAACAGTCAGTACAGGAGGAGGTGAAAGGAGCTGACCGGAGCTCCCCTTGACAGACCTTGAAATGGAAACACCAAAAAGGAGGGATGTAGTCATGGCCTCAGCCACTGTGGAAAGAAATGCTGCATTGCAAAACCACAGGCTGAAGGGACCTTTGAAGGGTCCAAGTCCTGCTCAAAGACAGTCTAACTTGGGTCAGGCTGCTCAGGGCTGGTCCAGTTGAGCCCTGAATACTTCCAGGGTTGGAGCTTCATCCAAGCTCTATTCAAGCGCTCTCACTGTGAAGGTTTTTCCTCATATCTACTTGAAATTTCCCTTGTTGCTACCTGTGACTGATGCCACTCATTCTGTGCTGCGAGAAGATTCTGGCTCTGAATGCACTGAAATTCGGGTGGGAGGAAGGGTCTGACTTGTGGAACTTGGTGCTACAAAACAATCATGGAGGGCAAGGGCTCCGGAGGATTCAGAGAGTGATAGACAGATAATGAACATCCATAGATAAGCGGATAAAACGCTTACAAGGGATATAATCCTTTCTGTTCCTGGTGATAAGCCAGCTGCTGACTGACAGAGGCAAGGAGGAAAACCCTTCTGGGAAGATTATTCCAAACCTGGTGAATTTAAGCCATGGATACTTGCAGAACTGGTTGTGGCAATCTCAGATTCATTAGTGGTTATCTCTGGAAGCAGCAGAAGATTGGAAAGGGACAAAAAATGCCTTAACTTTTAAAAAGTATTGGGAACATGGGCAGAAGCGGGGAACTATATACCCACCAGTTTAATTTCAGTCCATGAAAAATTCTGATAGAAAGGTATGAATACACAGTTTACAGGAATCTGGGAGGTGTCAAGGACATGAGTCTCAGTGACCATGGATTTATCAAAGACACCCATCTTCAAACACCTCTGTGACAAACAGGAGAAATGGACTGAAAAAATAAGAGGTTGAGATTCAGCTGGGGCAGCCAGAAAGTAATATGCCTAGGGATGATGGACTGCACAGGTGAGCTAGGCTTCAGTTCAGCAGAAAAAGATCTAAGGTTTGTTTTGTTCCACTAAGTGAGCATGAGTCAGTGATATCAAGCTGCTACAAGAACGGCAAACATCATCCCAGGTTGTATAAGAAGGCAGATGATGCAGGAGACATGCATTGATCCTAGGGACTGGTGATGCCACAGCAGAGCTCCATGGCCAGGGTTACCATATGGGAAGGAAGAGGTGGGAGAATGGGACAGTGGTCAGGGGGAAGTGACAGGAATAATGAGGGCTGGAAGAAATTATTTCCAAGGGAAAAAGTAGCCTAGAAATGAACGGAAGTGGAACATCAGTTTGGGTAATGCAAGGCTTACCTATAAAGCCAGTTTTGGAAAGAGAAGATCATGACAGTTTCTTTTATGCCTGGGTCTTGGACTGGTCTGAAAGCTTTAGCCAAAGGCAATGCCTGGGAAGGGCATCTCAGAGGAGCCCTGGAAGAAGAGATCGCCAGACTTATCCAAGGATTGGTGGGTGGGTGTAAATAAAGCTTAGGATATACCCAGGCTCTGCATCACTGGAAACTGCCCTGCATGGCCCCCAGCATCTGCTGCTGCACCGCAACAGGATAGCAGACAGGCTGGGAAATTGTTCAACGTTTTTCCTTTTGTTAAATGGCTCCTGCTGCCTACACAGGCCTGATAGAAGGAGGGGGGATGTGCCAGAGCCATGGTCACCTGGGAGGTGACACAGTAGCTGTCTGCTGGGGTGGGATAACTGAGTCCTCACTCTTGTCAGCATCCCGGACCCTGCTGGTTGCTCAGCAGCACTGGATGGGGAGGACAGGGAGGTTTGAGCAGAGAAGAAAGAACCCTTGCCCTTGTGTTTGTCTGCTGCTTTTTGGGGTCTTGGTTTTTATTTTTAAGGGAAGAGATCCCCCAGCATCACTCATGGCTGCTGCATCTCCCTGGTTTTCTGGGTCAGGAGGTGAAGAGGCACAAAAGAAGGCGTTCAACAGTCTGGCAGGAAGCCTGGAAGCATCATCTCCAACAGAGAGTGGCAGTTAGCAGGGAAAAGTCCTGTTGGACCATCCCAAATGGATGCCCAAAGTCTGAGCAGAGAAGCCTTCGGCTACAAGCAGTCTGCCTAGAGCTGATCCTCCTTGGAGACCCTCCTTGATGAGTGTCTGGGGGGAAATAACTTTTTGCCTTTGCAGAATCACAGTTTGATAGAGAAATAGGAGCATATAACAGCTACTGAGAGATGTGCAGAAGCCCAGGAGAGGAGCGGAGAGAGGGCCCAGCCTCCCCCTGCTCCTCGGTCCGCTGGCAGAACTAGCGCCAGACAGCCCCGTGCTGCTTCCAAGAGCCAGGCAGCAGAAAATGACTCATGTCAAGTGAGCACAAAATGGTGTGCAGACAGTCAGCCTCCTATTGTCTGTGTCCTCGGATGGCTGCCAAGCCCTGGTGCCTTGGCGAAGGCAGGGGGAAGGAGCCTGGGTTGGTTGACATCTGCTCTACTCAAGCTACAGCAGAGAAGGAGGCTACAGGGCAACATGCTGTTCTTCTTCCCTCCCACCCGTGGCTGTGCCGGAGATGTCAGCAAGCACTTCCGTTCCTCCCAAGAAGCTCTGGCCTTGTGGCAGCTGGCCATCTCCAGTCATCCGGCGGATTGCACCATGCTTAAATCTTGACCCCAGCTGCTGGCACTCCACCACAAACCCCACCGGGGGTGCTTGTAATCAGCTCTACAGCAGCATCAAATGCAGAAAGGAAAGGCTTTATGGCTTGTGGGGACCTTCTCCTCTCATGCCACTTGGCTAGTGAGCGTGAGGCAGACCTTGATCTCACCTGGGAGTATGGTGGAAACCAGGAGAAACCTCTGGCAAGACTCAGAGCCCCAGTAAAAGAAAGAGAGAAGAGTATGGGGTTTTCTACATTAATTAAGGGGATAACCTGCATACTGAAGAAAAAAAAAATTGCTTACAGCACCATTAATGTATGCTATCCTAACATATGCTAAGTCATCAAAAACATGCCATTTTAAAAATATCCAGCATGCTTGCAGTGAATATCAGCCCATGTTATATACACGTTTTACCAAAGAAGACTTTCAGTCTCATTTAAAGATATCCAGGAAAGATTCTGCTTTCTGTCACCCAAGGGTAAGTCTCAGCATCAAAAGAGATAACATCCGTGGCTATAAAACACTGTGTATATTTATCCAGACTCTAAAGACCATTTTTATAACTTCAGTCTTGGTTTACTTTTCAATACTCTTATCTTTTTTGCCATGTTTTGGAAAATATATAAGGATTGGCTATTGGAACATGCAGCTTTGTGCAAAATATTTAATCGAAGCCCTTAATTGCAAGCTGTAAATGTAGTACTAGTGACAGACTGTAAAGCCAGAAACCATTTGGTCAACACACAACAGCTAACAAGGGTGTTTAAAAAAAAAAAAAAAGCATATAGGACAGTATTTTAGCACAGACATGAGTTTTATTGCAAGAAAATAAACCTTTCAGAAAATGTAGGAAAAAGAGGAATGTAGGAATGTGTTATCAGATCCATAAGGCATATGATAAAAATCAGGCTTTTTTTTTTAATGTAGGAAAAAAATATCTACTTTAAATCAACCAAAAGAAGTGATATATTATTCTTACTAAAAGTAATCCTCTCTATAAACACTTTCAAGACTTCAAACAAAAACAAACTGAGGACTGGAAAACAGTCTCTGGAAGATGTTAGCTACTCCTGTTCAACTCATGTTTCCTCTTGCTGCTGTAAAGCTTGGTTGATTCCTTAAATGTTTGAAATGACAAGCTTCTCTTGACATGTGCGGTTGCAACTATTGTGCATCTGTGTACTGACATTCACAAAATAACTTCCCCGCTGCATTTGCTACATGACTGGTGAGATGCTGTATGTACAACACAGCAAGGTCAGATGATGCTGCAGTTGGTTACTACTATAGCAGTAGCTGAAGCATAGAGTATTTATATTAATTGGGGAATTAGTTATCTGTCAAGAGGCACCTCACTAAACGTTGTTAAGAAAAAAGGACAATAACTTCTTTAATGACTGCTCAGGTTTAAAGGCACTCTTTAAGAATTAATTAAATTAAGACTATTTTGAGAGCTGGAAGACTTTTATACATAAAAGTGAGGTTGTTTGGACTTATTGAAAACAGAATTTCAGTTACTATTAAACCCTGATGAAACTAAAAGAATGACTCAGAAAATTGACTGAATAAAAGAAAAACCCTTAAGATGCTCTGAGAATTTCCCACAGTAAGAACAAAGGCAATTAGAAGTATACTGCATAGGCATTCAGCAGATTACATATTCATGAGCTGAAGACATTACCAGGTCCTTCCCCCAACAGGGGATGACAGCAGCCAATTTTATATCAAACATCATGTTACCCTTTCCACAAAGGAATGGGATCAAGCAGGGTCTGAAAACTCTGAACGGAGCTGAAAGCCAAGTGTTCGTCCTGTCCTTTGCGCCAGGGTCCTTGCAGGTTCGGTGTGCAAGCAAGACAATTTAGCAGAGCGAAGCACAAGAAGGGGCAGCCACAGCGTGGGCTCTGCCCAGCCATATTTTCACAGATGAGATGAAGCCATAAAATACCACCACAAAATTTTATTTGCATTTTTGAGCTGATTTAAGGAGGTATCAAAATGCTCTTATAATTCACAATATTGAGAGCTTCTTCAGTCAACACCAAATTCGTTAGAAATGTTTTCTTGCAATGCAGAGACTGGCTAAATCTGTGTCACAGGGCAGGATAGCGTGATTTTATTCAGATTTAAGAACTTTGATAGTCTTTGATATGCCTTTCTTAAGGCGGATCTTGCTATGGTTTCTTTTGAGTAAGTGACTTAAATATTTGCACTGGCTTCACAGGGTTTGCTCAAGATTATTCACGTTTCTTATTACTAGCTGTTTAGATTATCCCTGATATACCAAAATAGGATTTACAAGACTCCCCCCACACATATAGACGAGCCATGTCTGTGCCTTGTTTTTTATCTACCATTAAAACAAGATTACAACTCATTTTAGGAAAAAGGTACTTAGATCCCCTTCAAGGGTAAATCCACTCTTGCCATATATAATCTCTGTTACAAAGTCTCCTCAGAGAGAAGTACAGAGGAAACTGTAACTGGAATAATCATCATTTATTGCTTACAATCTCCTTTGGTTCAGAGTCTGCTTTTGCTTTCATTGGCAATAAAATAGCCACAAGTCATTCACAAAAATTTGTTTTGTTTGTTCTTTATTGAGACAACTTTTGAGGATGGGGCGACTAGTGGCATCACACCTTTGAACTGCCATGAAAGGCAATTTTAGAGATGGGACCCTCCTCGTGCATCTTGCTTTTAGCTTTCAGCAATTCCTAAGGCAGAGCCCAGCAGCTGGAGACATCATCTCTAGCCCTGACCAGCCTGAAAGGTCCCTTCCTCCTGCACCTGGGAAAAGGGAGTATTCAGCACCTACAGCTTAAAAAAACCTTCCCTTGCCATTGAGATGAATGTCAAGGCGTAACACCACTTGTTGTGTTGCTGGGAGCCCCAAATTCAGAGGACAGTGCTACCCAGAGCCCCAGCACTATGCAAAGCCACAGTGGACACTTCCAAAGCCCAGCCGTGCCCCGTTATGGGAACGATCAGTCCTTGGGAACAATTAGTTTCCTTCTTCACTGGAGACTGAATTATGGACATCATCTGCTAAGGAGATCCATGTGTGCCCTCTCGGATGGTGTCAGGGCTAGGAGAGCTAATGGGCTATAATGGCCTGACCAGCCCTCCGTGCCCCAGCCATCACAGGTTATATTTAAGCCCAGACCCAGTACCCAAACCTCCCTCAGGCTATCGATGGGCTGTTTCTAGACCTTTCATGGCCATGCTGCTCCTCTGTGTCCTGCCCCACCAACTGGCCTCCAGGATGGATGCTGGACCTGCCCTATCCCTACAAGCCTCCCTGATGCTGTGGGTTCTCAGCAGCTAGCCCCACTGCCCTGTTCAGGTATAGTGGGATGGGCTGGGGCTACAACACACCTGTGGCTTCTGGCCCTGAAGGAGCACCAGCCCTCATGGCACCTGGATGTGGGGGCTAGAAGTGCCACCTGCCTCACTGTTCATTGACTAGAGCTCCTCAGAGGGCTGCGGTGGGCAGGGAGGCAGCAGGCGAGGGATCCCCAGGTGGTTCCTTCTTTGCAGGCCAATGCTGCACAGTGGAGCTGAGCTTTCCAGACCACTTCTTCATGCGCAGCCTTTCTCCATGGAGGGATGTGCCCTTCAGTGTGTGCCATGGTGACCTCTGGATGCATAAGTTTATCCCAGTGCAATGAACCCTCCCTGCAAAGTGGCTGTCTGACCAGGACCCTTCTGCTGTGCTCATCCTCCCTAGGCTATGAGGTCTACCAGGAGGCACCAGCTGACCTTGCTTTCTGGGGTGCATGGGGCAGGAGAAAGCTTGGTCACAGGAGAGCAGTTTCTCAACCTGTTTGGCCTGTGCAGCAACAGCTGTGAAAGGTGATTGCTGTATATTTTGTTTTTTTAATATATGTGCTTGAAGGGGTTTAGAGGAGAAAACCATCAGCTGCAAACTCAGTGTTTATGCGTGCTGCAAGACCCTGCTTGTACATCATTGCTTTCCTCTCCCCTTGTGCTCCTTTTGCTTGTTTGCGATTCAGATGCTCTTCCTGGAGCTGCTGACAGAGCTGATCCCTGCAGAAAGCTGCTGCTCCAGCACCATAGGGCCTTTGCATCCACTGAGGAGGACCATACGTACCCTGGCTAAGTGAGCCACGAGCGTCTCCCTACAGCTCCCAGCCAGAGCAGGAGCAAGGTAGGAAGACTCCGCAACTCCCTGCTTTGTGCTGTTTGCATTGCTGAGCTGCAAAGGATGTGCAAATATTCTCTTTGGAGCACAGGGACATTGCTTGTGACTGAGCAAGTTGGTGCACTGGGGCAGGGGCTGCTGTTTACTTTGTGCTTGTAGATTAGACTCAGCTCTAAGGGCTGTTGTACATGGTGCAGGATAAACAGTGGGTGAACTGCACAGATCTGAGCTACCAGCTTGCGTATCTAATCATATTTCTAAAAGATGCCAACAGAGGGCATCCGCTGCCAGACATGCAGCCTGCAATTTCCCTGCTGCAGACCCTGTACCGGGCTTTAGAGAAAGAGCATCTTGGGTTTTTTAACTATCTCCCACTTAGGCTCAGGTTAAGCTTTGTCAGAGGTTTTAAGCAGATGGGCTTTTTCAGTGGGTGTTTTCACTTTTCTTTGGAAAAAGGAGAAGGAGGTGAGGAAACAATAATCCACAGCTGCAGTCTCTTGGTCAAGGCAGGACTTTGATAATTAGTGTTTAAGGGCAGTTTCCACACAGCCTGGCAGAGCAACAGCCAGGTTCAAAGTGAAGGTGGATGCTCTGTTGTCCTGTGCAGCTGTAAACAAAATCAGAAGCACTGCTGTGCTGGCATTGAGGGAGAGCAGGAGATTTCATGACAAGGCTTTGGTGGATTTAAATAGTCAGTTTTATTTATAGGTGTTTATTCCTGGTGTTTAATCTCCTTGTTTCATGTCTCTGGACAGTCAAAAAGAAATCGAACTTCTAAAGCCTGCTGCTCCCTCTGGTAAATACATATTGATGTTTAGGCTGTGGAGCAGGCTCACTCTGAGCACATCATCACTCTTATTTTGTTAAGATCTCACACCAAAACAACGAAGATGTTCAAAGGCCAGGCAGCCTGTCCAATGGCAAGCTCATGAATCCAGTTTTGACTGGTGCAGCAAAGATCCTGAGGCATGGGCTGGGGTTAGACAGGGCTCCTGTGAGGGTTAGGGACGGAAGAAGTCTTATCAGAGGCTTCCTCCCTGCACATAAAACCAGCAGAAGGTCAACAATTGCAGAAACTGAGGAATTGTGCCTCTGAGTGGGCTAAGAACAAGGCTAAGTCTGAGCTGGGTGAGGGCTTAGGTGTAAACAAATGATTCCATGTGATAGTTTTTAATGGAAATAAGGCTAGGGCACAAGACAGATATTCCGCTCCCCTTAATTGTGTATTTCTTTTAAATCAGCCTGGATGGAGTGTGACCTTTTTGAGATTCAGCTGAACCTCAGCAGTGATGGGGCTGGTGATTGCTGGGCTCCCAAAAGTATAATCTGTTCTAGGGTTTCCAGCTGCTTTGTGCACAAAACGGGGTAAACACCTAAAATATCAGGATGGCTGGTAGGCCTGGCTAGGATAGCCATCTGTGCTTAGGGAAGTCCTGTCTCTGCCTCATGAAGCTAAAGCTGACCCAAGCTGTGCTATGTCTGGCCTGGTCCAGTAGTATCTGTCTGGGTCTGGTTTAACTCCTGGTGTGGGAACATACACCTTTTAACTTCCAAAAAGTGTACACATTTTCAATGGTGCAGCTTGAAATGCATGAACATGATCTTTTTAGAAAAGGTGTTTGCTTGCTTTGATTATTTACCCAGGGTTTCCCAGCTGGCCACCAAAAAACTCTGCTCTGTACTTGTAGGTCATCTCTATTTCACATTATGGATTGAATAAGGGCCAGAAACATACAGCCAAATTTGATTTATGGACTGCCATAGAGATTTAAGAAATTTATGATTTGATTAATCCATCCCATATATCTTTTTCTTTATTACCGGTAATTCGTGCCATATATCATAGCCTTCTGAGCAGTAATTTGGCTGCCTGATGCATGCCAATGTTTCCTAAGGGTTAAATTCTATGGTGCACCAACTGGACAATAAACTGCTGTGATATGCTGGTTAAATATGTATTCAGCAGTACTGGAGCCTGACTTACCCAATAGATTTGTTCCGGTTTACCAAGTGAGTATGTATTTAGGACACATGGTATGTGCAGAAGAACATACTGGGCAGGGGGGTGGTTGGAAAAGAACCTTTGCAAAACTGTGTCAGTGTGTGGTGACCAAAGCTTGTAGAAAATGAACAGGCATCTGCAGTGTTCCTAAAAATATATGCTGAGCCTATAGACAAGATGACCAGCTCTTGTTATGCAGGAGGACTGCCTGGTGACAGTCTTCACTAGCGGGGCGAGGAGCCTTGGCAGAGGGGTTGGCTGCTGAGAACTGGTCCCTGCTGGCAATCTTTGTTTTCACTCAGAGGGAGGTGGGGGTTTGGCATAGGGCAGGAAAAGCAAATCAACTGATTAAGTCAATGAGAGAATAAAAAATAATGTACCTCGGATTGAATGAGGATGTGACCTGAGACTGTAGATGCTTCTGCTGGTAAACATGTTTTCTGTTTTTTTCCTGTAACACTATTGACATTTTAAAATGATCAGAATATTTCAGAGCGCATTTAACAAGACAGAAGTACTGGATTTCAATACTGTCAACTCCGGAAAGCAGAAGGTGGGTCCTAAATTACCTTCAAAATCATAACAATTTAAAAAGTGCAATACTTTCTAATTTGCTTTCTGTTTTTCCAGCTAGTCTAGGTTATGCAGCTCACCGCCTCCTCCCTGGGAGCAGGACTTTGAAAAGGAGGAGAGGGGTGATTCTGACTGCACTGGGGGAAGCAGCAGGCACACACCTGACAGCCCTGGAGCACATTCCCTGTGCAGGATCCAGGTGTGAGAGCTTCCCCTGCCTGGCGCTGCCGTGGCTGCCTGGGGGGCCGGGGGACCCCTCTCCACAGCCCTGCAGTCCCTGGTCTCTGCTGATGGGGACTGGGGATACTAATTAGCAGGAGGCCCAGTTTCATTTTGCAGTGAGGACTCCTGCCTGTTGGGGACTGGTGAGAGTTGAGCATGGTTTCACCCAGCAGCCTTTATTAATGCCTCAGCTCTGTTAAGCTGCCTACCATTTCAGCCAGCCACCTCTTTCAGAAAAGCCCTGCATCTTCATTACCTTCCCCTCGAGCCATCTGGTCCCCCAACCTGACCTTTTTAAAAAAGATTGGTTAAAAAAACTGGAGCAGTCCCTGAACAGAAGACCTTGTGTGTCATGTTTAAGCCCAGAGCAAATTTTTATGTCCAAGCTGTAAAACCTTGAAAATAAAGATTTATAATTGAGATTCTGGCTGAAGCAGAGTGAACAGAGATGGTCTAATTAAATTCTGTAGTGGATATAATTAACCCATTTATTCATTTATTACCCTTTATACAGCTAATGCAGGCTACACCATCACCATTTGTTTATGAAGAGCCTGTTACCTGGCTGCTTGGCTTGGGCTGCGTAGCAGCCAGGCCCATCGTGATGCTCTGGAGGGGCTGGTGATTCTGTAAAGCAGGTCTGATCTGACAGATGCTTTTTCAGAAGCCAACCCAGCTCTCGAATGAGTCAGCTCAGAAAGAACAGAGTAGAAAGGAAAGAGCCTCTGGGTTCTGCTTTGGACTCTTGGGCAGAGTTGATGGGTGACTTTGATCAAGTGTGGTGGTTTGGGAAAAAAGGGGGTTTGGGGTTTTTTTTGGAGCAGAATGGCTCTCTGGTGTCATACACACCTGGTACCATGGCACTGAATTCTTGCTGTGCACTATTGAGGGCCTCTGTAACAGCCACACTGACATGTGTGGATTTCTGCTTTCTTTCCTTCATAGTTCAGTGTGGAAATGGCACTTGCAAACCCGTAACACAGATAACTACTCACACATCCTTTGGGAGAGCCTCATCTGACTAAAAGCCCAGCTGGCTTTTCCAGAATGGAGCTGTTTCCTTTCACCAAAGACTCATTTTGCTTCACTTTCTTGCAGCCATTATGAGATAAAAAAAACAATGAATCAACCAGAGATTATTTTTCATGAAAGTTTAATCAGGCACTGTCCCCTTCCTGTGCTTGTGTGAGCAAACCTCGATGAGCGTGTAGGGCTTGAATGTGGAGTAAAAACATCTGCTTGAGAGGCAAGAAGTGCAGGGAAAATCCTTTGCTTGCTGGCATCTGTCTATCTGGGCAGACTGTCCTGCTGCAGATGTGCCGTCTGCAGTGTAGCCTCTGGGTCCTTAGCCCATCCATCTCTTAAGCAGTGAAAGCCAATACCTGCCCCCCCTTCCCTTTGCTGCTCCTTAATATTTCATGCATCAAAGAAGTTTCACTTGTAATGCAAAAACTGATTAATTAAGTAGAGTGCAAGAGTTACATGCATTTAAAGTTTCTTTCATCTTGGGAAGGAGAGGAGCCACACTGGAGCCTGTTATTGCTCAGGAGAGAGTGTCGGAGAGCAGGCAGTAATGGAGTGGCTACACAGTACTGATGGGGAAGGGACAGCCTCGTTCCCTGGACTTTGGCTCAGGCAATAGGCTGCTTTCCAATTGTCCTGGGGCTCTCCCCTCCGTAAGCGTACTCGCTAGCCAGGCTGTCCCATGCCTCCCTCTGGCAATGAGGTGGTTTGGAGAGGGGACTTGTAGCAAGGCACCTGCCTGGCTCCGGTTGCCTCAGTAAGGCCTTGCCTCAGGATGTGCGAGGTCCCTTTTCAGTGTAGCTTTGCTCCTGAACATGCCTAGCATGCTGCTGATACCATCCACAAGCAACATCTGGCTAAAACCTCAGTGTGCTCCAGGGTGAGTTATAGAGGTACCTGGTGTAGGATGGTATCACTCAGAGGAAGAAAACTAGAAAATCTCCTGATGCCATATTGATGGGCACCTGACCACAAGTAAGTCAAGGACATTATTTGTAAAATAATGATTTAGTCTGTACCTCAACCCAAAACGCTTAACAGCCTTTCCTAGCTGTACAAATTGTGCAGCCCTCTGTTACCACTCCAGGCCCTCTGAACTGAGCCTAGGGGCTGTTTCCCAGCGCACAGCGGTGTTTCACAGCTATCTAGTAAAAGGTAGGAATCAACTACTTGTATTTGAGAAGGGAGGAAGAAATTCAGCTGCTCCTGGCTGCTAGCTTTAGCTTCCCTGCTTTTGCAGAGTGTCCCCTCAGGGTGCTTATCTGGAAGTGGTCAGGAAGCTCCTGGTTTGATGCTCTGTCAGAAAGACAACATCTCCTGCAGCTCTGAGCACAGCGAGGGGTCTGTTGCCTCACTACTAACCTAGAAGCAAGAACCTCACCTACTGAATTGCAAAGGGCACTTTCTGCATCCCCTCACTCTCTCTCCCAGGAGGCATTTATCTGAATTGCTGACCCAGCCTGTCTCTTGCTTTGCTTGTGAGAGCTGACAAAAGCACAGCTTGAGCAATGTGGTTGTTGACCACAGTCAGATACCATATGGCTGCGGACCAGCATTCGTACACCGCAGCTTAGAAACAAAATTAATTTTGTGGTGTTTCCTTCAGAATATAAAAACCCTTCTCACTTCTTTAGTGGAGTTATTGATGCTGATGTGACTCTAGCAGGGTGAAATATAAGCCTCTGATTACATCATAGCTGTATGACTGACTTTCTCCTCCACTTGCTAGCAGCAGGATTTGCGATACACATTACAGACATAAATTGTTCTCTATATTGTAAATACATAGTGCATTTTAATGATTGCTGCTGTATGTACAGATCTTTGGTAATAGGGCCAATTGAAAACCACTTCAGAAAGCCGCTATTGATATCTTTGCAATAACCTCCTCCTCTGTGCCAGCCGATAAAAGACGCATTAGTTCTGGGTGTCCAGAAATTCAGCTCACAGAATTGAAAGTCGAAGAACGCTTCATCTGTGACCCTTTAAATGAGAATGACTTTTTTTCCCCTCCCCATCCTTTTTAAACTTAGATAGTATAGATATTTTAAGCATTTTTCAGCAAAACGTCCACACAAAGTTTTCCACAGAGTCACAAAAACATGGGTTTGCCCAAATCCCACTTGGGGTATTGTCATACAGAAGAAAATGACCCTGGGGCTGAGCTGCTCTGCTTCGGTTAAGAAATAAATTGAAGAGCGTCTCAAAGTTCCTGCTAAAAAAATCCACTCAGGTGAAAATTGGGAGTGAACGTAGGCAGATGCAGACATAAGGTAGGCGTAGTTCAGTGTAGCCAAGGTTCCCAGTTCACATGACACACAACATATGCTCTGCCTACTTCTAGAGGCGGCTCCACCTGATAACAGCCCACTATTGCTGCTCAATAGTGGAGAAACTCGCAGCTCATGCCGAGAAAGTCTGTGCTTTTTGAACTGAAAACCTCACGCTTGGGACTCTTACAGATACGGTTTCCACAGCCCTCAGTATCTCTTTTTATCTCTTATGGTAACAAGTAATTATTTTGTTGAGTTTCGGTATGTAAGTGAGGATACAACCCCCAAGGGTGGAAAATAGAAGGCATTTGCCCCCAAACTGCACAGTCAGTTAGCAGCTGAGGTGAGAACGGAGCTGGTGCCTCCTGACAACCTGTCAGATCCCCTACCCTCCCCATCACACCCTACCCAGATGGGTCTTGTCAGTGTAATGCATTTTCACTTGTAAGACGATTTCCATTTTCAGCCCTGATTTTTTGCTAGGAACGGCAGTTTTTGCTGTTTTCTTGGCCCTAATGCTATTGAAATCGATGGTCAGGCAGTTGCTGACTTCCTTCAGGAAAGGCTGGATTCACAAAGAATGGGGAAAAGATATTAAAAATAGACCTCATTCACAAATAGAAGCCTGAGTTATGGACTATGCAATTGGCCTGAAAATCCACAGTTTGTATGGACTTAAAATAACCCAAAATTAGCAAGTTTAAGCAAACTTCTGTAAGCATTCCAAGAATATTTTGCTAGGAACTGAAACTTCCTCAGTGCGATATGCTTTACCCTGTTCATGCCATTTCCTTTGCTGTTGAATGCTGCTCAGGGAGGGCAATGGAAATCCGTTACCTCAGGTATAAACCAGGACTAAACTTATTTTCCTTTAGAAATACTATTGGTGGTTTTCAAACAGTGAAGTTTTGTGTTTAGCTCAATGCTTTGGAACTAAAAAGCAGGTGGAACCCTTTTCTCCTGAAAACAAGAACAGAGATTTGCATTTATACCCGGAAGGATCTAGGCTAAATTGAAGCTGAATGTACCCGTTTAAAGGCAGTGGTTTGCAGAACGTTCCCCTTTATTTTCATGTCCATGTTTGTACAGGAGGACTTGCAAAAATCTCTGCGTGCTTCTCAGAAGATAGTTGTTAGCAGTGCTTTTTGAATACAGACAGCAAGGCAAAATAGGAGTGAATGATGTATGTAGAGCTGCTCAGATCTTTGGGTAGGGGCGCAGCCAAGACAACCTCTCAAGTCCCTCCCAGCTCTATTTTCTAACATCTCGGGACTTGCCCAGGGTCAGTCAGTCAGTCACAAAGCAGGCATTTGAACCTGTGTCTCCTGATCATTACTTTCCACCTCTAAACCCTGAAAAACATTCACCACGTTGCTCGATGGCATATGCGACATAATAGAAAATCTGGATACACCTAGAACATGTGTCCTCCCCTCCAATTCAGCTGGATCCACGGCAAAACTAAAGAAGAAACCCCCCATGCCCCCCCAAAGAGCGCTGCCCAGAACCGTGACAGCACTAGGTATCTCTGCATCCCATTCCCACCCCAAGGACAACCCTTGGCCAAAATCCTCCTGTACTTGACAGCAAAAAAAGTCTCTACTTGTGGCATGCACAGAGTTAGCTGAGCAACAAGTGGCTACAAGGAGATCTAAGTAACAGGGATGGGGCCTTAAACAGAAATAGATATTATTCTTTTTCAGGATTTCCAGTTCTAAAAAAGATCAAAAATGTACTTCACCACTTTAGACATACTGCCTACTAGTGTGACATTTTGCGTATCTATGAGGTATTGTTCCTTTGCTCTTTTTGCCTAGAAAAATTGTCAAAATTAGCAAAAATAAATTAGCACACCCCCTGCTAATGCCTGGAAAATAGTACACGTGCTGGAACAGCCTAAGCCAGTCTAAAGTCTATCCTTTCCCCCTTTTTAAAAAAAAAAAAAAGGAGGGGAAACTCTTTTTTCTACTATTACAGTTTTCCCAACCAACAGCTGACATTTACGACTGCGGTTTTTGCTTGGTTTTGTTGTTTGTTTTTTTTTTTTTTCCCAGCATGCCTGGAAACTTCATCCCTCCCAGTTAGGCAGAGCTGGGGTCCCACAGTGAACGTTTTCTAACTAGTTGCCTGTTTGCTGGTGAGCACTTTTCGGTTTCTCTCTATTCCTGTAGCTGGGAACAGGCACCGTACTCACACCGCCACTCTCACGGCAGCTTGTTAAGGCTGTGAGCTGGAGCTGCTGCTGCTCCTGGAGCGGGGACTGGCCCCCGGGAACGGGGCTCGAGCTGTTTGTTTGCTGGATTTCACGTTCTTTGCCATTCTGCCGTTGTTGTGGTTTTAACATTTGATGACCCAGGTATCTCAGAAGGCTGTTTTGCCTCAATAGGCATGTGATGAATTGATCTTAATTAGCTTGTGGAAATAATATAAGCCTGAGCATTAAGCGTGCTTTGTTAGGGTTTTGACATCTTCTTTTATATGTACATCTACAAATAAAATCAGGTAGATTAGCAGCCACTAGGAAATTGTTGTGAGTCACTGACTCAGAACTACCGTAGGCTGCCTCTCCTCGTCTCGGTTAGTCATGCCCGACTGTGGGCAGGAGTTCACGCGGCTCTGGGCTGGGGTAAACTCTGTCCCTTTTGCCCGTAGGGACGGGGTTTGCCTCCGAGCTAATCCCCATCATTCTGGCTTCACCGCTGGAAGAGCCAGTTGGCTCCGTTGTGGCTCTAGCAGAGCGTGAGCCAAAATCGCGGCAGGGAGCTCACCTGGTCTGTCTTCAAGCACAAACTCCAGCCCTCGGGAGGCACCGGGGCATCCGTGTGATGACGGGCATAGGAATCTGTGATCAGACCTCAGCATCGTTTATTCCTCTGGCTCCCATTTAAACGCTGGCTGTTAAAGACCAGGTCAAAAATCTTCGCTAGAAGTCACCGGTTTGTCCCCTCCAGGCTTGTCACTGCAAGCCATCTTCGTGTGCCCTGGCCACTGGAGGTGCCGATTCCCTCACGAAGGGGCAGTAACTGGTAAAAGCTCACGGGAAGCGTATTTCTGTGCTATTTCTAACCGCAACCCTGGCAGCTGCCTACAAGGAAGGGCTACCCTGCAGGTGTGCGTGGCGATGAGCCGGATCCCATGGCCCGGCGGGGCGCGGGGGGGCACGTGGAAGGGAAATCCGCGCCTTGTGAGTAAGGAAAGGAAGAGGCGATGGGCGCGGGGCAGCGGGCTGGGGGGTGCAGGCCGGGGGGACGGCGG
>VZTV01076741.1:17595-39730 GCA_013400875.1 Anhinga rufa
GACCCCCCCGCCCCGCGGGGGTCGCGGCGAGCCCGGCGCGGGCCGCCGGCAGCCCCTCCTGCGCCGGGCTTCGTGTTCCCACCCCCAGCGCGGCCAGCCCGGTTGCGTTTTGGAGCTCTCTAACGCTGCCCCTGCAGCACCCGGGGTTGTCGGTTTATTTTTTCCTGCTGGGGAGCGATTTTTTAGCAGGGCCTGAGGGCTGCTGCCTTGTAAAAGCCCTGGGAGTAAAGCGTCTCTGCTCAGGCTATAAAGTGATGGGTGCTGCCTCTTGTGCTCCAACTTGAAGGCTTAGCCCTGGAGGAGGTACCGCCGAGCCCGGGAGAACGGCAGAGGCTGTTTTTCTCGCCAGAGCCTAATTTTATAAATGCTTCGTCTTAATGCTGGGAGCTCGCTCTGCCTCACGCACAACTCCGGCGCCTGGCTCTGTGGCGAACGCCTGCAGACCTCCCTCCTGCCTCGGCTTTTGTGGGGAGGGGGATGGGACTAGAAATAATTCCGTTATTGGACGTTGGGCTTGATGCCGGCTCCTGTCGTCTCAGATGGGGTGCCCGCGCTGCCTCTTGTCACTTCTATCCTTGTCTGTGCCTTCATCAGCCTGGGGGTCCTCCGGGAGAACTGTTGGGAAATGCCCTGTGGACAGCGAGGTGTTTACCCTGCCAGGTCACCGAAGGTTTTTTGTTGATCTCTTCTTTATCCACTAGACTTTTTGCTTTTCGGTGTCTGAACCTAGGATAATTCAAGTACCTGCTTAACTTCAGGTCTGAGATACTGCTTGAGATGGCTGGGTTGTGGCTTCCAGCACATCGCCCTGCGCGCGTCAGGCATGTCGTGGTGTGCCGGCGTGCGGGCTGACCTGGCCGGCACCTCGCCGCGATCCCCTTCCCATAGATACCCTGTGGAAGTGACTGCCTTTCACTGGGTGCGGTGTGCCAGAGTAGGAAAATTACTGTCCCTGTCTCTCCGTCCTGTCATTTTATCCTCTGTGAAGCTTTCCTGTAGCGAGCGCCTGTAATAAATAAGTTGACAGTACTTCTTGAGCCTCTTGGGTTCTGGCTTTGCAGCGTGGCTTCCTTAGACACGGCTGGGCAACCACAAAAATCCCAAACAAACCAGATACTCTGTTGCAAGTAATAAAAGCGAAAAATCGAAGGTTCTAAGGAATGACGTTTACCTTAGAGTGATTAAAAGTAACAAGAAGTTTTATGGTTCGCGGAGTTGAATTTTCAGATTGGAGTACAGTTTCTTCAGGACTGGGTGGGAATTGCGCACTGATCTAAATATATCAGAAGGCAAAGAAATCCCTCTGTGTGTAGCTTAGGTAATAGCTCAAGTTGGAGGAGAGAAATTTGTCTTGATAGATCAGAGACATGATCTTGTATAGCAAATCCTATTTCTGTGAGTGACTGCCGACAGAGAGACCGTGTCTTGGTCTAAAAAATTCTCTTTTGCTTGCCTGGGATATTGGTTATGCGTGTACTCTCCAATATGTAGCGTGTCTCTTGCAAAACTGTGTTTTTGTTGCTGTCCCTTCATGGACAAAAGACCCCAAAACATCCTCGCCTGTTCCCCTGAACCCACGGGCGTCAGTCAGATCGCAAGATAAATGGAAGCTTTGCCCATGGTGGGATGGCTTCATCACTGTCCTGAAATTAATCAGCACGTTGCCTCCAGAGAAGGTAAAACACTTGTCCTTCCCCAAGGTCTAGCTCATGAATTGCTGTGGATGCTCTGATATTTCAAATTTGTTGCATTTCTCCCCGTCTCCTGGTGTGGCAACTGAGTCTCATTTGCAGTTAACTCTTTTCTGGGTGAGTGCTTTAGAGGATTTCTGCTGGCTCGTTTTTCTAGTGTGGGAAGTAAGGCTGGAGTTTTCTACAGTGGTTTTTCCCCCTGCATCCTTTTCCGAGTTCACCGGTGGTTGGGAAGCTGAGAGCTGCTGCTGCCTCGTAATGGGCTCTTGGAGCTCAGTCGAATGGCTTTGGAGTGACCTGGGGGCAGGGATTGCTTTAAATCATGGCTTCTCATTGCCAAAATCTTTGATAGCCCTTATCGTTAGCTGATTTCTGATGCTTATGTGTATTTATGCATGTTGCTGAACATGTTTAGTGGCTGTCTGGGCCTGAGCTCGGGAAGGCAGTAAGAGCTGACGTCCTGCTGATTGCAAATGCGTTGAGGGCTCCTAAATGTCTTTAAGTGCAGGCTCTTGCTGCTAGCAAAGACGGCTTTCTGGCCTCATGGCGGTGAGGATGGGGTAGGAGGACCTCCTAAAGCACACATTTCAGGACAGCCACCCTGACTGGCATCCTGGAGGGATTTTGGGGAGAGAAAAAAAACCAACCCAACCAACCCCAAACCATGAAGCAGGCGGAGCTGAGTCCTGGTGCTGATACTACAGACTCAGAAGCGGAATAAGTTGAGAATAAATTGAGGCCACCGCATTCTGCAGGGCTCAAAAGTCTTTCCAGACCAGGAAGTATGAAATAAAACGTTGCCTTGCTTGGTGACGATGAGCTTGTTTAAGCGCTGTGGCTAAGGCAGGCAGCCTGTAGTCCTGGGCCTGCTCAGCAGCTCCCAGCTTAGTGAGTCTCCTGAGGCTGGAGTGGTTCCTGTGCCTCTCAGCACTCCTTTGCGATAAAGGCGGGGGGGTGTCTGCAGCTAAAGGCTGGCAGGTGCCAGAGCCTTGCCTGCAGCAGTGTGAAACTTCTGCTCATTCTTTTTAAGGGCAGACCAAGTTAAAATAGGCTGAGGGGGTAGATGCTCCGAGTCGGTGGCTGGTACAAAGCACACGCAGTGCTCTGCATCCCTTTTCTTTGAAGGATTCCTCCTTCTAGGAAGGAAGCAACTTTTTCTGTTCCCTGACAATATCCGATTTTATTCACTTAAGTACAAGTGCGTAAAGCGAGGAGCTTCCAGGGTTGCACCCCTGCCTGCGGGGAAGCCTGGTCTGCAGGAGCCACCGCATGACTGAGGCGAAAGGAGAAAGCATCGCTGGGAAATTCCCACGCAGCTGACCCCGGCCCCAAGGCGCGCTTGCAGCCGCAGCAGCAGCAGGAGCCGCAGCAGGAGCAGGAGGAGCAGCAGGAGCAGGAGGAGCAGCAGGAGGAGCAGCAGCAGCAGCCGCTTGCTCTCCCGCGTGAGCCGTGGGTCGCGAGTGGAAGCGCGGGAAGGAGCCCGCTAGGGGGTGGTGGGAGCCCGGAGATGCTCCGCCAGCAGCATCTGCTCTGCCAGAGTCTTCCCTGCCAGGGGTACAGCCTGCGCACAGCCTCCTGCAGCGGGTGGGGAGGCCAGGAGGGAATGGCTTTGTCCTCCCCGAACAGAGGGAGGAAACTTTGTTTCCTCCTCGCATCCTTCCAGGCTGCAGCAGGGGGGACCTGCCGCTGAAACGCCGATCGGCAGTTTTAGTTTGCTCGGTGTCCCTTCCTCAGCGGAGTGTCTCCGTTTCTGTATTTTCTATGCCTCGCTTTATTTTCTCTCTCCTGCACTGGAGACAAGAAGGATGTTTCTCCCCCTACCCCACAGTTAACATTACTGTAAAATTACCCAGCAAAGCACAGTGATGGCAGGAAATGACAAATGTAACTTTGCCATAAGTGCATTATGAATTGCTGTGCATCCCCTTTCCTGAAAAAGCATCCTGCCCTTTCCTTAACCTTGGATACAACTGATGCTTTGCGGTATTTTTTTTTCCCCCCTCTAATTCTTCTAGTGTTACGCTGGCAAATGGTGCAGCCTATCATTGACTTTATTCTTGTACAATGAGGTCTCTCCAAGGTATGTATCTTGATTTAGTCAGCAGCCATGTGTTCTGTACAATAGCTGCTCCACAAGCAGCGTAGACTGCTTTAAGTGCAATTCAGGGAATGAAGCAGTTAGCTTCCGAGCTAATTTAGATGAGCTCTGCCTATGTGTGAGCAGATATATATAGAGGAGAGAGAAAGAAAGAGGCAGACAAATTTTCACCACTGCTCTTACCCGGTAGTGGCTTACATAAGAACAGTTTACTACACACTTCTCATAAATGGCTTTAATGGATGCTGTGTGACTGGTGTCTGCAGTGCTACGAGGTGCTTTGTTTTGGTGGTTGTCAGAAAAGGTGCTGGTGCATCTCCACTACGGGTGTCCCACCGTGGCCCCTCTGCGTGGCCGATGAGTATCCCCTGCTTCTCGAAGCTGTGCAGCTCCTCCATCTCCTCAGCAGTTCCATGCCTGAAAAGAACTGTAAAAGCAGTTCTTTTACCTTCTTTCTTAACTTTTCCTGAAGCCATCTTGTAACTTGAACAACTTCTCTTTAGGGTAAGAATGAAGTAAAATAAAGGCAAGCACTTAGTTCCCTGCGGATTGTTTGAATTTACTGATCTTTCTGAAAATACCTGAGCAGGGTTTTGCCACCCTTGCTTTTGTCAACAACTCCCGTTTTTGCCGAGCGGGGTGGAGAGGCTGGAGGGTTACTCCTGGGGAGTGCAGGAAGCTTTTTGATGCCGCTGTTCAGAACGCCATTCTCTGCTCTGAGTTGGCCTGTGAGACCTGGAGCAGCATCGTGCGGGTAGCAGAGAGAGAGCGTGCCTGGCGTGAGACCCCGTTCGTCAGGGCATGGCATCTAAAAACTGGGTTGTCTCTGCAGAGAGAAGCCGATGAGAAAAGTTTGGCTTCAACACCTCCCTTTTCTGTTAACTGTCTCCTGCTAGACTCAAAGAGCTGCACTGCATATCTGGCCAGAGGTTTGGTTAATGAAGTGTTGGGAGTTTTTTTGGTTTATTTTTCTGGGTGTTCCCAAGGTAGTCCAAGGGGTAAAGAGTCACATCTTCCACCAGGCAAGTGGAGGGAGCCAAAAAGTCTCAGCGAGGTGGTACAGCAAAGATGAGACGTGTCGGCAGGCTCCCTGGGGTAGGAACTGGGGGGGGATGTAGACCTGAGAGTGGGGACTGCTTCCCTTCCCCTTCATGCCCATCCACAGCTGTGCATGGCCGTGGGGTCCGGGCCAGATCCCGCGTGGCAGGGACTGCCTGGGGAGGGTGTTGGGAAGAGGGGAAACCTTCTGGTAGCAATCTCCTCCCCTCCTTGTATGAAACTACATGATTACTTCAGCTTTCCAGGCTGTTGGGTTCTTGTAGTTGGAAAAGGAAGGAAGAAGAGCCCAGCTCGGGGTGGGGTTGTATTGCTGATGTGGGTCCTGAGCTCAAGATCTGCCCACTGTGGTTGCAGGAGAGGCCAGCTCGGTAACACCCAGAAAGGCTGTAGGTGCAAAATGCTCATGAAAATGGGTCCATCCTCAGATGACCGCTTCCCTCCCCAAAGGCAAGGTAGAACGTGGCTTGTCCAGCACGGTGGGGTGTGGACTTGCAGGGATTTTGCTTTGGCTTGGGTAGTTTCTGGGGTGAAAATCCCAGTTAAAACTGGGAATCTGTACCTGAGTGGCAGGCTGTACTCGGGGAGTTGCTGCTTTCCAAGAGTACCCGTGTTGACCAGCTAGTGGCAACAGAAGATTAACTATAGAGAGAGGAGCCGGTTTTCTGCAGCTGAACTGTCAGGCTGGAGTAGGAGGAGGAGGCTGACGGCTGGGGATCCCCTCTGTTCCCCCCTTCCTCCCCTGTGATGGCAGCGGGTTTTCCATGATGTTGGTGTGCCAGAGACCTTTACTGCTCTTCTGCTGGAAGAAAAAAATGTGCTTTTCTTCAGAATTAGGTGGGGACCTTGCATTTGTCAGTGGAGGCTGGGGACGTGAGTGACCTCCTACTGCCACCACGCAGGTACACACTACCTCTAAAACTTGCTGCCTTTTCCTTTCTAAGCCTTGAAAGTATGAACCCCGGCTGTGTGACAGACAAGCCTTTGTGCTGCCTCAGTGATTCAGTGATGCTACGCGGTGTTGGCTGGCTGTGAAACCAGGCTGAGCCCGTGGGCTTTCCTGGTGTAACAGGAGTTCAGGTGCAGGACTGGCTGGGACAGGAGGAGAACAGATTGATGCCACTTGTGGGAATGATGAGGTATTGATCTTATGCTACCTTGACATATATGTTAGCAGTTGCAGGTGGCTTGAGAAACACCTACCATCACACCAAAATGCCTTGTAGAGTGTGGGAGTAGACTGGGGTTGGAGACTGAAAGGAGAAGTGAAGAAAATAGAAATGCCTTGATTGAAGCCTTTCATCGTCTGTTGCCGGCGCTGGGGGGACTGCGGGCACCCACCGCCGCCACGGGAGTGTCCTCCTCCAGTTGCAACCATCTGAAATGGGGAATGATGAGCCTCGGCCAATCTTCCCTTGCTTCTCCCCAGTCCTGCCCCTGTCACTACCTGTGGGGTGGGCGATGGCATCGAGCAGAGATGATTCTTGTGCATAACCAGCTTAAGAAATGGGGCCACTTAAAAGAATTGAATGCTTGTGCTGCTGCTCGGGTCTCAGCTAATGCAGTTAAGGTTTCCAGTGTCCAGACAGTATGGAGACACTTAATGGTATTGAAGAAGCAGAAATGGCATGCGGAGGGGACAAGCAGTGATCTTGGCTGCCTGCATCTGTGCTGCCTGGGCAAGGCTTTCTGGGTGTCTCCTGGGAAGGAGGCAGGTGGGGGAAAAAGCAGAGTAAATGATTTTGGCCCATCAATGCCTTTGGGCGCCTTCCCTGTGTGACGTGCAAGAAGCACTGCTCTTGAGTGCGTCCAGTGTGCTTATGCGGCTGTGGTCTGGGGAGGAAGGAGGGATCCCTCTCAGGAGGAGGTTTGGCTGCCCCTGCCTGCGAGAAGATGGGGCAGATAAGATTTGGAGCCAGGGCTCTGCCTGTGGGCAGAGATGGCTGGTGGGGAGGAATACAGAAATAGAGTTCCCCTCTGTTTCTCATTATCTGTTCCCTACCAGTCTTGCACCCTTCCCTCTGTGCTTCCACCTCTCCCGTCTCCGTGCAAGACAAAGTCTGTATGAAATCGCAACTGGCTTTGAAAGCAGCAGCGAAAGGGGAGAAATTTTCCATTAGCAGCATCAGCAGTAAAAGAGATTTTTTCCCAGTCACCTGGTAACTGCTGTATTTAGGAAGATTACTGAGCTGATGGTGTTGCTCCCAGGCACATGCATGGGAGTGATCCCGTTAAGAGGGGGAAGCAAAGGCCAGTGTGCATGGCCGCACGCAGCATGGTCTGCGTGGAGGTGAACTGGTAAAGCTTAGCAGTGCATGTCTCTGCAAGGGAGAGGAGAGCCACTGCACTGGAGAGGGGACCTGCTGGGCCTAGCACCTTGCATGCACTGTCATCTGCTCTTGTAGAGCATAGAGAATGAAGCAGAAATTACATTGCCAGCTGCACTAACGAGCTCGGCGAGGGGAGCAGAGTGCGGCCCTTCAGGGCTGGGTGCTTGCCCATCCTCAAGTGGCAAGGGAATACCTCCCCTTTGGGAACAGGCTGGTTATTTTGGTGCCTGATACCTTTTTTCCCCTCCAGGTCTGATGAGATATGCCTACTAAGGGGTGCTGTGCTGGCTGCAGAGACCCTAAGTATGAATGTTAAACCTCCCTCCCAAAAGCCCATGGCCCCAGAACTACATAACTGGGGTGCGGGGTGTAGAGACTCCAGGTTTGCTCCCAGCCCTGCTGCTGGCCCTGGGCATCCTCACAAGAGCTCAACTGTGCTGGTATCTCTGAGGCTTTGGTTCTTTTTCCTTTTTCCCCTCCCTTATATCTCTCAGGGGGCAGCGGGGTGGTCTCGCGTGGGGCTGACTCTGCTGCGTGAGCTGGGCTCCCCGTCCAGCCCGGAGGGCTGCTGGCTGCTGAGGTACTCGTCTAACGTGAGCTGGCGTTGCAGAGTGTGCCTGCGGCTGCCGCAGTCATGCTGTGTCTGTCCCAAGGCCGTTCACAGCCTCTATCCTTCCCTTGCTGCTCTTTCTGGTTCTTGAGCAATTGGCGTTCCAGGGAGTGCAGCGCATCCCTAAGATATGGGATCCAGTGACAGAAGATAGGAGTTGGCAACAGCATAGGAATTTATTTTTTTTTTTGCCTCTAGCCAACTGCTCAGTAACATCAGCTTCTTGATGCGGTGCTCCTGTGTCAGCAGCATGTCATGATGGCAAACGCAGGGCAATTTGTGTGGGGCAGCAGGGAGGAGGGCTGGAGCAGAGCGTGTTCGCTGCAGCCCAGGACCAGGACCTGCTGCTTGTCTGCCCTGACCAGGCAGCCCAGGTCTGTGTGCTGAGGCTGAAAAGTCTCAACCCTTGCTCTGCTCACACTTGCTGTGTTGCTATTGCTCTTGCTGCCTGGGGGTCTGACGGGAGCTGGGGTAAAAGCTGATGCCACCGACCTAATTCATTACTTGTGCAGTGTGCACCCAGAGCAAGAGCTGCTCTCTTGGGCAGTTTCTTACTCGGATGGGCTTCCTGGGACAAAGGGGCTCCCACGGCAGATGCTGCCAGTTGTTGCCACCTCAGTCTCAGTTGCTCAGCGCTGCTCAGTTGCTCAGCGCTGCTCAGGCCGCTCTGTGAAGGTAGAGGGAGATGGAAAACCCTTCACCTTGGCTTGCTGGGTCTAAGCAGTGACCTGTGTGGTGGGTTCAGCATGGGTGGTGGCCCTGGAGAGCTTTGGGGCTTGTTGGACATCCTGGTATGTCCCTTTCCCTTCTACCCCATCACACTTCTTTCTTGTCCTTTGTACCTCTCATCTGTTTAAATTAGAGGGGTTTAAACTCTTTTTACTGCCCTGGAACTTGCCCAGGGAATTCCTCCCAGGCTTCTCTGAAAGCCACCTTGTTGGCATCGTGGTTCTTGTTCCTCCGCCTCTAATGTCTTGGGAAATCTAGACAGAGAGGTGCCCAGGAGGAGTGAGGTGTTGGGAAGGTGGTCCAAAAGGTGGATGCACATTCCTCTCCCTCCCTTCCATGCCGTCCAAACTGGGCAGCCCATGGTCAAGCTGTGTCCACAGACTCATTTGTAGCATCAATTAGCATTCCAAAAAAAGTAGAAACCGTTTCCTTGCCTCCCTTCCAGGAACAGACAGGGGTTTGCAGGAGGCACAGCCTGAGCCAAAGCAGAGTGTTGGGGTTTACCTCCGTGTGCCTGGGGCTTTTGCTGGTTCAGGCTCCAGTGTGGCCTGGGATCCCCCAGCCCCAGGGCCACCCACTGAGCGCAACAAAGGTCTCCCATCATGTTCTGCCTGGAGGAGGTGCTCGAGGTGGGCAGCTCAGGGTCTTCCAGGGGATGCCAGCGCTGGGGACCACTTGATTAAGGTAGGCTCAACTCACGGGAGCGTCCTGGCCCTTACCGGGGATGGCTTTTGGAACAGGAGGTTGTATGGTAGGTCTAGCTGAAGAGGAGGAATGCTGTAGAGGAGCTGATCACAGCAGTGGCATTTTGGGGACCCAACAGGTGTATTTGGGAGTGAGGCATTGCAGGCTGAAGGCACATCCAGCAGCGATGATGTTGGCCTTATCTGAGCAGGCAGGTCCTCGCCAGCTGTTGCTGGAAGGACGCTGGCTGCTCTGTCTACTGTGTTTTTATCAGGGGCTTCAGCATTTTTCATCCCCCGCAGAGCGAAGGGAGGGCTGTAGGGGTGCATTCGTCACCTGAAGAGCCCCTGGGCTTCAGCTGAACTTTGTGTTCTAGCAATAAAACGGTGCTAGGAAATGTGTGCTGTAACAAAGCCCATGGATATAATACATCTGTATCATACTGTACCTTTCATCTTGAAGGATTCCCAAGGAGCTTTACAAACTCGGTGTGCTGCAGCCTGCCAGGGTGACTGAATGCTATCAGTAAAGGCTGCAGTCTAATCTCTGTGGTGGCGCATCCCCCCCCCCCGCTCCCCCTCACAGGGGGAACTTTATGAAGTCTGATCTCGGACTAGTGCTGCACCAGGTGTTTTCCTCTAAGCCTGAGTTTCTCAGGAGAAAAAGGAATACCATGTAGCTGTTTGTTATGCAAAAACAGCGAAGAAATATTCTTCCTGGGGCAGTAGGAGTGGGTGGGAATTACTTTCGCGCAGCTTCAACAGCTTTGGATCTTGGCAGAAAAAGCATTCGCAGGGGAACATGCCCTCCCTGCAGCCCCAAGAAAGGGGATAATAAAGTTTGAGCACTTGAGAAATTGCTTCTGGGCATAAGCGGGGTGGCAGAGTTCAGCTGATGGGCAAGGGGGCTGCTGCCAGGGCAGTTCTTGGGAGGGAGACTGTAAATGTCTGTCTGAAGTATTTGGTGTGCAAGTCTTTGTCACCCAATGTCCCCTTTTGTCCCTGCAGAGACAGTCCCTGAGCCAGCTGATGGTGTGTCCACGTCCTGCAGCCTTTGGCAACATCTGGGCTGCTGCTGCCTCCCACCACACACAGGACAGCAGCAGGAAAGGGCGATGCAGCCCTCTGCCTCGGTCACCCTTGGTGGTCTCCAGCACCAGCTGGGTTTATTTGCATCTGCTTTTAGCTTACCTGGAGCCTGTGGGGGAGGTGGGAGGTGCCTGAAGTTGCTGTCAATGGTGGCAGAGCCTGAAAATCAAAACTGGAAGTGGGATAAGGGGCACTAAGCGAAGCTGTCATCAGAGACATATGCTTGAAAAGTGGAGGTTAGCTTGAGTCTATTTTTGTTTGGAGTGGTACACACTTAGGCTGTTTTGTGTAGCAGTTTGTTTATGGGATGTATTTTCCCATCCTGTGTAGCTCCTCAAATGTATGCTATAAACAAACTGTAAAATCAAAAGCAGCCTTTACGTGTTCCCATTAAATGCATCCTGGAGCACAGGAGGTCCAGGGTGCTTAATGCTGACGGAGGTACCTGCCAGCTTGAGGTCCTCGATTAAGGAGAAGACAACATGCCACCAAGGGAGGTTATTTTGTTATGTTTGAGTATGGGAATTGCTGCAGGTGCCTCTGGGATGGAGCGGGGACACCTCAAAAGCACGCCAGCCTTTTCATCCATTTGCTCTTGCACTGGAGGCTCCAAGCCTTCTCATGCTCATCCCTGAGGAGCTCAGGTGTTGCCACCTGCAGCTCCTTTAGCTTCTCCTCCTTCCCTAGACCCCATTGAGATGGTTTGTCAGGCCACCAAGGATGGGATATGGTGTTGCCAGCGTAGTTAGTGGATCCTGGCTATTAAGAGCCTTCAATATTTACTGAATTTCAAAAAGGCAGTAGAGGTTTGTGGTCGTCCTTGTAGTTGTTGCAGTCGCATGCCTTGTACTGGGTCAGCAGCCATGTGTTTCTCACTTTAATTTTTCCGAGCGCGATCAGAGGGGCTAGAAGTGTATTTAATTAAATAGCAACAGCCTTGCCTTTTAACACAATTCAAGAAGCCTGAGCTGCTTGAAGACACAAACTCCATTACATTCCTTTACATCTTATCAACATCCCAGTGCTTGCTGTTTCCTCCTCTTCTGTTCTTTGCTCTCCCTAGACAAGCAGCACAGTTGTCCTTACTGTGTTCCTGGCTTCTGCTGTGTTGGAGGAGGAAATCCATTATCCAGTGGCATGGCAGCTGGGAGGGAGGTCGGGGACGCTGCCTGTAGGGGCTGCTCGTAGCCAGCTTGGGGTCTTGCCGGAGCAGCAGTTTGCACGACAGACACGCTGCTCCTTGTTGTACTCAATTTTATTCTGCTTTTGTAGCAGCTGCCTTTGCCGCTTAGCTGACAAGCTGTTCCTTAACATGCCATGGCCCAGCGGCGTGCGGGAACAGGAACAAGAGCTGGGATCTGGGCAGGATGCAAGCTCCATGAGCTGGAGGTGCGGGGATGCTGCCAGCCTCTGCTTCTGCTCTCCGGGAGTGCTTGCGCTTCCCAAAATCACGTGTGCTGCCCAAAATTGTGCATGCCGGGGGAGGTTTTCTCTGCTGCCTGGGCTCTCTTTAAAGACTGTTGTAAAACCTTTTCCCTCCTTGCCGATGAAGGGTTTTACAGTGTGTTGCTATGAGCCACTTAAATGCAAATCAGGAGGAAGAAATCCTGTTTGCAGCACTCCTCCCAGCTGTGTGGCGTGGCAGCCCAGGGTCTGTGCTGGGGCGAGATACAGGGTGTGTGCAGGGGATGCTGAAGGAAAGTTCAGCCTCGTGAGAGCCTTCCCTTTGCAGAGCAACACACTGGTGTTTCTCCTGTGGCCTTTCCCAGGTGCATTGCCACCTCAAAAACATGTTCCCTGCTGCTCGGCAGGCTTCTGTGCTGGTTTGGGGTGTGCCAGGAGTCACATAAACTCAATATTTTAGTAGACCTTGGTCTGCAAAGCTTTTCTCCAGCAGGAATAGTGCAAATTTGTCCGTGGATACCTGGCCCACATCTGAAGCAGCTCTGTGGTCACCTCCCTGGGAAGGGTGTCCCAAATAGCCCCATGTGCCACAGCCTCTCTCTGCAGGGAGCTGGTGTGGGACAGCAGCTCCCCCTGAATCGTGGAGGGGGTTGGGGCTGGGAAGGAAGGTGACATTTTTTGCTATGGTTTTCTGTGGATATGGGGCTGTGGTTTTTAATCACTGCTTGTTCTGATCCTCTCTCTACAAAACTGCTCTGAAGGCACCTAAGGGCAAACGAGCAGGTGTTAATATTCTTCTCCTTTTGCTGTTGTTGAGTGGGGGAAGAATTTAGATTGAAGAAGAGCTGTTATTTGTAATGGTGCTTCTCACCTTGGCTGTGGCAGCTGGAGGGCAGGTGAGACCTGGGTGAGAAGACAGGTCCTCTGGACCCGGTTGGGGAACAAGCTGCAGCTTTAATTTGGCTAGGAATGGCCGTGCAGCGTTTCCCCAGTCTTCTCCATGCTCTCGCTCTTCCAACTCTATGCAGATACTTGCAGCAGTTAAGGAGCTGCCCAGGGAGATTTTTCTTCCTGGCATGAACTGAGTTAGAGGGAAAGGTTGTGCCAGGAGAATGGTTTTACGGGGGACTCCAAGACCCATCCTGTTCAGCAGCCTCTGCTGTGGTGGCCAGCGAAGTTGGGGAGCAGGGCACGGGTCCCTGGAGCATCTCATGGAGGGTTGTTCCTGCGTTCTCATGGGATGCTTGCTTGCACGTAGCTTCAAGAAGTGTCTGTGTGTCCTGGCTGAGCTGAAAGGGTCCCACAGCAGCTCCTGAGGGGCTCCTGCATCTCTCTCCTGCATCTCCATCACGTTGGCCTCTCTGGGAAGTTCCTCTGTCGATGGGGATGTGCGTTGTGCTGTGCAGATAGGCTGCGGTGAGGGAAGAGGGAGATTTTTCTTTGAGGTCTCATGGACACGCCAAGTGCTGACCAGGGGCCAGCACAGAGGGAAGGATGCTTCTGTTAATTAGCACTAGATGAAAGGAAGTCTCGTCTTTATTCAAAGAGCGCTTGTTCCAGTTTCATCGCAGCCCCTTAGTTCTGAGCTTTAAAGTTCGGCATATGTGTGAACAATAAGTTTGGAAAGATGTTTTGAAGCTGAAATCGCAGCATTGTTATGAAAATGCTGAAGGGGAGTTGTGACACTGTTTTGAAGATGAAAGTATTTTTACAATCTTAAACTGACACATTTAAAAAAAAAAAAAAGTAAAGAAAAAAAAAGTTTGCACGAAAGACAGCTCTCAACAAGACTTTCCCTGGCCAGAATCAAATGTGACCATCCATGAAGATCGGAGAAGCTACTTTGAGGTGCTGCTGGTTTTGGTTGTCACATAGGTGACCCTGTATCCAGCGTGGTGAAGTGAGTGGCTCTTCTTGGTGTTACTGGTATGTGCTGGGCAGGGTGAGCTCTGTGCAGCCCCGGTGGAGGGAGCAGCGGGTGCCCCCTGCCCCTCTGGGTGCTTGCTTTTCTCCAGGCAGCTGATGGAGCAGCAGGAGGAGGACACAAGATGAGGTGTTGGTGGAATATGGACATGTGCTGGTCCCATCCTTGCTGCCCAAGTGATGCCCTTGCCACTTCTGACCCCAGCAGCACTTGTTGCTCTTGGACTTGGTCTGTGAAAACAAAATTTTCACAGCTGTTTAGCAAGCATCTGCATAATGGGTTAGCCCAGTGGCACCCTCCCAATGAGGAGTGAAATAAGAGGCTGGAGCTGGCCATCTCTGGCACCGGCTCTGGGCAGCTCCTGCTCCTCATCCGTTCCCTGGGGCTTATCAGTTCGTGCCATTTTGGCCCACCTGCAGGCACCGGCAAAGCTGGGCTGGGGGGCAGAGGCTGGCCATGAAACACCAATACCAGGAGGGGGAATAGCCTGGTGGGTCTGGGGACTTCCAGCACCTTGGGCACAGCATCTCCCAGTGACTGGCTCCCCTGCCCCAACGTTGCATCTCACCGGTTTAAGCTGTGGTGCAGCCCTGGCTGCCTGTGCATTGCCTCCTGCACAGAGCAGCCTCTTGCACCCCATGAAGACGTAGCATACAAGAACATGTCTGGGGTGTCTAATAAGGCTGTGCTAAGCGCACCTTCCCTTTGCCAGCTGCCTGCAGCTCCTCTCCGCTGGGATGGCAAACAGCATCGTTGGTCACTCATCTACCACCTTTTCTCGGGATTTTCTTTTCCATTACCACCTAAATGCACTGGCTTGTGGTGATGGCTTTTTTTTACTCCCATTAAGCTCTAGTTTCCATTGCACTCTCTCAGATACCCAGGGGCCTCTGAGCACCTGCCCTATAATTAAAAGCAATCTATTACGTTGTCTGAGGGGGCTGTGCGAGTTACAGGGCCACGAGCCCTGGTCTGCTGCAGAAGAGCTGCCAGGCAGTTCCTTCGTTAGAAAATAGACACCAAAAATTCCTCTTCCACCCCCAACTTTGTCTTCCTGCCAGCCCTGGATTCCAGATTTATTTAAGGGTCTTTTCTTTTGGGCTCGGGTAGGTGTGGAGCGTGTATTTTTTGCCATGTCAGTCTGACAAGCCCTTGGGGAGGATGAGTGGGTGTCTTGAAGCATTAGGGAGAAACTTGGCAAGTGCTTCAGCTCCAGGGATCTCTTTGCATTTTTGGCTGCGTCTGCTTTTTTATCCTGCTGTGCTTAAACTTTTCTGAACCAGCAAAGTCACACCCCAGCAGCACTGCCATCCGGGAATAACGCTGCTCCCGTTCCTCGAAGGCCTGGCTGCAGAGACTAAATGGTTTCTGTGGATTCTCCCAAGGGTGCCGGCGATGGATGGTGCTGGATGGGACAATCCTGGGCCCCTCTGCCCAGCACTCCTGAATCTGAGTGTTAACCATGGATGGGGATGGTCTTGCCTTCTCACACCATGGAGGAGGGTCCTCTGCTCTCGGAGCTGGGATGGAAATGGGCAGGAAGGTGGTCAGAGCTGGCTGTACAAAGGGGCAGCTGTGTGTGGGATGTGCATACTGTGCTTGGGTGTTTCCCAAAATAAAGACAGGCTCTTCTGAGCCTCTTCGAGGTGGTGTATTTCTTGCGTCTTGTTCCATGCTCCCAGCTTGGTTCCTGGCCTTGTACACAGGATTTGGGATCTGGTTTCAGGAGGTGAAAGCAATCTCTTAGCTGTGTTAGAGGTTAGGGAGAAGTGCTTCCGTCCATGACCTTTACTGTACTTCAGTTAAAGAAAGCTTACATGAGTGTGTGGATTCATCTGGTGGAAAATACAGGGCTTTTGAGTCCTTCTGGGATTGTCATCCTGGCTTTGCTGCTGACTGGTGAAATGACCTTGCCCAAGTGGGCACACCTCCCTGTACCTCTTCCTTATCTACTGTTTGCAGGGGCTCAGGGGGCTCCCTGTTTGCATTACTGAGGTCGTTTAAAATTCCTGCGTGGAGGCTGTGCTGGTGGATGGGAAGGAGGGACCCTCTCGGCTCCTTTCCTGCTACCCTGCCTGCAGGCTGGTGGTGTATGAAGAGCTGAGGAAAGGAGACCAGTGGAAGAAATGGGTGGGTGGAGGAGTGGTAAGTGGACTCGATGGACCAGGATCTGCTGCATCTCCCAGCTGGGGTAGCTGCTGCCCCATGCACTTCTTTAGCCTCTCAGCTAGTAAGCGGCTGGGCAGCGGGAGAGCAGGATGCTGCTGTCAAGTCCGATGGCTGTAACATGCTGTCCTAACAAGGAGTTGGGGTTTTCTCTCTGCTTTAGTGTGCTAAAAATGATCTGCATGGTTGAAAGTTCCCCTCCTTTCCCTTGCGTGCATGCATCTCCTGATCTCTGCAAGAGAGTGACAGCTTCTCTAATTAGGTAGTCAAGGAGGTAACCTTAGCAACTCCACGCTGGTGCTGGGGACCATCTCTAGCTACCCTTGGAGATGGCGTGTCTGGTGTTCAAACGGCCTCTCACAAGGACAGGAGGGCTCAGGCTGCTTGCATGCCCATCCTCCCTCCCTGACACCATTTTGCATGGCTGCTGGTGTCTGCCATGCAAAGCAAGGGCTGGCCTGGGAGGAGGCACCTACGTCCCATCGCTGCTTGCTCTGTTCTTGCTGATGTGCAGGCTGGGTGTGCTACCTGCTGCAGCTCTGGGGAGAAGTGCTCTGGTGTCTGTGGGCAGTACGGGAAGGGAACTGCTGCAGAAGGAGATGCTGAGCCTGCTTCTGCACCAGTGATGCCTGCTCTGCTGTGAGGGGGGGCTTGGAGCCGTATCAGGGGAAGTGCTGGAGATCCAGGAGAGCAGAAACCTGCCCCCCAGGAGGACAGCATGGGGCATGCACTTGACTTGTTCTGTCTCCTTAGGGTGCAGGCGGTGGGAGCTGATAGCCTGGCAGCAGAGCAGTGCTGGCTGGGGCTTGGAGGGTGGTTGCGAGCACAGTAGAGTGTGTTTGCTGCAAAAGGACTGCTGGTGTCCTGTGCCCTGGGAGCTGAGAGCCCTCCGTCCCTCTGACCCTGCTGCCTGGGCTGATGCAGTAGCTGCAGCAATGAGCACTCCCTTAAAATCTGAATGCGCTTCCTGCTCTGTGGGTTGGAAGGGGCCTTGGCTACTTGAAACAGTGCTCGGAAATACTTTTTTATAGCAGCTGGGAGCGAGCCAGGGTGAAAATGAGCTAAGGCCGCTGAAGGGAGATAAGCTGAGACGTAAACTGTGATTTTCTGCCCTGTGAGCCCTATGCATGGATTTCATCTTTTAATGGAAGTGCAGTAAATAAAAGCCATTTTCACAATAAGCTGAGCAACAGGTCATAAGCGTCTGAGCCACTGAAATTGATAGAAGTGAGCTAAGCGTAACAAATCTCCCAAAATTGCACCAGACTCCACTTGTATCTAGTCCCTTCCTGCATCTCACCAATTATAGCAAACGGCAATTATTTCTGAGCCAGAGCTTCCTCTGAATAAAACCTCAGTCAAACTGCAGATGCTTTATCTTCTTTTCAAATAGATTTGTACTGGAGGAAAAAACCCCAGTGGGGAGAAATCCCATTTGAAGGGGCTTTCCTTAGCAGTGTTTGCACAGAGAGTAGATGCTGGACACGCATGGAGGCATAAATTTGACCGATCCATAGTTTGCTGGCTCTGGGTGAGAGGGGGATTCAGGGAGATGTCAAGCGTGTTCCCTTTCAAATGTCACTTGTGTCTTTGTTAGGATGGAGCGAGGGCTGGGGATGTGCTGGCATCAGCTGCCGCAGCATGACCCACTCGCTGATGGGATGCTCCTGTTGATGGGGCCCTTGTGGAGCATCGATTTTTTTTTTTTTTTTTNTCTTCTCTCTCTCTCCCAGTTAGATCCAGTAAGAGACTGTCCCTTCCCAGTCCTCACCACAGGGCTCCGTGCTGGTACCCAGTGATGCTTCTGGGGTATAAAGCAGGCTCTGAAGTTCATACTCAAACTAAATGCTAACATTTTTGTCCCATATAACCTCTATGCTTTTTTTAGAAACCTCTCTGCAGCAGAGCCTTGGGGGCACCCCCAAGCAGGGATATCCCTGCCGCAGGGATAGCGTGGGGGGTGAAACGTCTTCATCTCTGCACCAGTTTGTCTGATTTGAGGGGGTTACCTGGGAATTTATTTGAGTTTATTTGCAAGCGCTTCTGAAGAGGTGCTCATTTTATACATGGAGATGTGGCATCGCTGGTTTTACCTGCTCAGTCTCCAAAGTCAAATTGGCTGGACTTCACCGTTGTTTCTGGGTTCGCGGTGTTTGAGCAAGACGTCCCTGGTACCGTACAGACCGTAGGGCTTTTGGAGGAGTGTTGTGCAGGTGGCTGTCAGCGTGTATATGGTCCTTGGCTGAACCACTGTGCCAAGGCATGAGGCATCTCAGCCTTGATGTTTTTCTGTAGGTAGGAATAAAGTGCATTGCTTGGGATTTGTTGGGAACGTGCTTCTGTTAGAGATGCTGACGAAGAAGTGCCACAAGGTAGCGGGTGTCTGAAGCTCAGCTGGCTTTCTGATTGATGTCATTAGTGCTCCCTACTGAAAAATCCCTCGGAAGCTGGACACTTTCTGTCTCTGGATTTCTCCAGAAGTTTTAGCTGAACGGCTTCTTGTTAGGTGCATGGAGGCTGCTAATGTGGCACCCTCCTGGGTCCCTGAAAAAAATTGCAAAGTCTTAAATTGCCCAAGGACTGATTTGTCTCTCGTGGTGCTGTTAGCAAAGTGCATCACTCGGTTATTTTGCAATGCCTGAAGCCTGTGGGACGGGATGGGGAGGCTGCATTGCCTGCCACAGCCCCAGGGCTGCTGCTTGGTAAGGCTTTACTAGCACAGGTGAGATGAGAAATCTCCAATGGGGAGCGATGAGCGTTGTTCAATGATGCGTCCTCCCCTGTCATGGGGGAGCAGAGTTTGATTGATTTACTCTATGTTAGTTTCGCATGAAGAAAACTGTTGGTTATTTTTCTTTTTCTTTCTTTTTTTTTACCTTAGACTTGGGAATTACACTTCTGCCACAGCCCCCCCCTTCCCCCCGCGAAGGGTTGTTAATGAAAAGCACTGAACCAGCTTCTCTTCAATTTAATTTGCTTGCATGAGCTGGCAGTGTCCCCCTCCCCAACCACCTCCCAAAAATATATGTCAAATATTTGTTGAGAGGCTTCCAGGGCTGCCTCCAAACAGGCTGCACACCCAATCCTGCCTGCGGATGTTCTCTGTAAACATTGTAGTTGATGTTTGCAGGCAAATACATATCTGTGTGGCCAGAGTCCCCTTGTCCAGTTTGGAGGAGTGTGTGTGTGTGCTGTGTCCTCGGGGGCAGCTCACAGTGGGGGGTTCTGGGGAAAGCAGCCCTTGGAGTCAGCAGGAGCCCTATTTCTCTGCTGAGGCAGCAGGTCAAGGGAGGAAGCATTGAAAAGCCACAAAATGCTGTATTTCAGACCCCTCCTGGCACAGGGAGGGGAGGGTTGGCTGGTCTTGCGGTGATGAGAAGGGCCAGCGTGGCCAACCACTGGCTGGGAGATGGAGGTAAAGGGTCTGGATGGGCAAGATCTTGGCACTGGCCAGGCTGTGAGTGCCTGTTTTGCCAATGTTCAGAAAACAATATGAAGTCTATGCCTTTCTGTGCCCTCATGTCTTTCTTTGGATAGGTGTTGCAGATTGTTAGTTAAATTTCAGGTGCTCCCTGAGTAGCTTTTTCCTTCCCACATGCAGGTGGGCAGCCCCACTATCAGCATCTTAACTGCCATGGGATGGCACAGTCACCAGATTTGGAGGTGGTGAAAGGCAGCCCTGCTCCCCATGGGTACCACTGGGATGGCTTATCTGGTATCAGAGGCAGGGCTGTCATTAGGCTTCACAATCTCCTTTGCCATCTCTCTGCCAGCTGAGGCACATTTGGCTCTCCTTTCCTGGTCAGGCGGCAGCCAGGGCTCTCGATGCATACCGTCACAGGGATGTGGCTTTGTTGTCCACCTTTGGAGTCTCCTCTACCAGCTGTATTGGAGGCAAATCATCTAAAATATAGGATCAGCATGGCTATTCAGTACATCCACCTTCCTCTGGTGAGCGGTTTGGCATGAAGAACGTGTTCATTTATTCACCTAGACAGAATTTCATTGTCTACCTCCCATAGTACATAATGAATCCAGCCAGAGATGCTTGACCCTTGTAGCCACAGCAAGCCGAAGCTCCCCAAGATCCTCCTCAAACTGCGACTGGCTCTCCGCTTCTTGCAGTGTTTCCGTAATGCAGCTGGCCCCCGTGAACCTCTTTTCAATTTGGGAAGCACTGTCTTTGTTTCCTTTTGCCTAGCCAGCTGTAATCCCTGCCTGGCTGTGCCCCTTACTGGGTAGCCATTTATTTTCCTTAATCTTTTATGAAGCACTTTTATCATAAGCTCTCTGAAAATCCGCTGAAATTAGACCTTCTAAACCACCATCATCTATTTGAAAGTCTTTCTTTTGCAGATAATACTGCCAGGTTGCTTAGCATGCCTATTTTCCACCATTCCTTAAGGAAGTTGTGTTGCCTTGACCTGTTCAGATTATACTTTGCCGGTTTCTATATTGGCTGACCCCTAATTAGACTCTGAGTGAAGTTCCTGCTCTCCTGCAGTTTGGTATTTAGCCCTGTGGTCCTGGGGCCATGGTCTTCTGCTTTTTAAAAATAACATCATAATAATAATACTACTAATAAAAAAATACTGCAGCTGTTTCAGTGTTTGCGTAGCTTTTAGGAAAAGCATCCAGGGATTGGTGAGGATATTGTGGGAATTATATTAGTGTTTGGTACAACTCTGTACCTGAGTTGAGATGTGAAGGACTGAAACTGGCTTGGTGGCCAGCTCTGCGAAGAGTGCGCTGGGACATTTGGGATGTTCAAGTTCCACTGCGTAGCTACAACTTTTGAGAAGTCTCACTGTACACATTTGATGTAGCTTTTCTGATAGTTAATTCCTCATTCGATGGGGGGGGTGGGGTGGGGGTGTGTGTCGTTTCTTCCTGGAGATGCTGACCTCTCCATAAGATGGGGAGAGCCACTGATGAGCTGGCCGCCCACAGGCAGCAGCCTTGGGTCAGTCCTTTTGTGCGCAGGGAGGAGGGAGGCTGGTGTGCACCCTGGCGCTGCGCTTGGGAATTAGTATTTTTTTTTTTATAGGGTAAAAGAAGCGCATTCTCGAGGCACATGGCTTGTGGCCTTTCCCTGATGTGAAAGCTTGGGGGAAAATAGCGTTGGTTGACCAGCTCTCTGTATTTGGGAAAGTAAGGCTATCCAGAGCAAAGCCCCCACCTTGCAGGCTCAGGCATAACTGTATCCAGCAGCTGGAAGCTGCAATTACATAAATTCAGGCTGAAAAAGAAGCACAAATCCCAAAATGAAATTAGCTGGCCCCTGTTGGGCGGGGGGTCGTGCTGCATGATTGCGGTGATCTCTCCTGCCTGTGTTTTTTGGGAACAGCTGGTTTCTGGAAGAGCTGCTCACTGGCAGCTTTCTCCCGTACTCCAACTGCTGGAAGGCTACAGCAGGCCGAATATTGCTCTTTTTTTTTTCTGCTTCCTACAAATAAAGCAAGCTTCTTCCCGGACTTCTCAGGAGAGGTAGGACACAGGAGGGATGTCTCTGAATAGAAACATCTGTCCTCCCCCATCCCTTCACTCCTTTCCACAAGGTTAAATGCCACAGCGGAAAAGGAAATTGAGTTTTGGTGTCTGTGCTCCCAAAGGCTGCTCTCAGCTGGGGAAATGCATCATCCTGCTGGGCTCTCGTGCTAATCCCTCCTGGGATTGCTTGTTGGCTGGGAGGCAATGACACAGACCAAAGCGGTTGCAGCCGGTGCTCCCGGTGTCCTCGGGTCAATGGGATGCTGGTCCCATCATGCACTTATAATGGAGAGGGTATCTCTAGAAGCAAGGATTTATTTACTGTGTCTGGCCTGGCAGGGGTAATTTGGGATTGCAAGGAATAAGTAATCAGATTTCCATTTTCTGAGGGCAATGCCAAGTAAGAATGTATGAGTCTATTTCTTTCTTTTTCTTTTTTTTTTTTTTTTATTGTTTAAAAGAAAAGAAACCTCAAACTCTACGCAGCGCGGTGGGCTGTATATTAAAAATAGAGGTTAAAGCCTGGAAGTAGCCTGGAAATAGACCTACAGATGCCTTGCAAGAAGGACTCCAGGACATTTTCTCCAATATCTCTGGGTGGAAGAGCTATTGACCCTAGGGTGGGCTTGCGAAGAAGGAAAAATCGTGCTGTCCCCCATCTTTTCACCCCTAGTCTCTTTTCCCATAGGACTCAGTGAATTCTTCCTCTGAGCATGAAGTTGCCATCAGCTAATGGAAGACTTTATCTTCTGCATCTACTTGGCAGGGTGTGGATCAGTCTATCCAGGAGATATCCTCCTGCTGAAGTGTTACGTCTCCTCTTTTGGAGATTTGGCCTGTTAAGGAGACTGCTTGACAGAGTCCC
>VZTV01076743.1:0-28249 GCA_013400875.1 Anhinga rufa
ACAGAGTCCTAGCACAAACCAAAGATCCTGAGTCCCTAAAGCTGAATTCCCAACCAAGGCAATTCTACACACATTTTTCTAGCCATGCCAAATCACAGAGATGCCTTCAGAACATGTCTAAGGCCAGTGTTAAGAGTTACAGGATTAAGTATTGCCAACAGCTAGGTCACTCAGCTGGGTTGTCAAGGTCCAAGTCCCTGCTCCAGAACAAATAATTAATCACAAGTGTCTATTCACAGTGGGTGAATGAATGAATGAATGGATGTTTTCTGGTCAGAGGCAGATGTTTCTTTCCCCTTCATTTCATTCCTGGTTAGTTCAGGTGGCTTCCTGTGCAGTTCCAGGATGGAGCACTGTACAGGGATTGAGGAGATATTAGTTAAATCCTCTACATGTCAGTACCTGTCTTCTACATGCCTGAGTATCTAAGTGGGTCTAACCTACAGCCCTTCTCCTGTTTAGTTCTTAAGATGTACAGAAGAAATAGGTGTTTCCAAAGTTGGCTGAAATCACTAATATTATTTTCAGTTATTGTCCCCAGAAAAGTGTGAGACAGCACTGGAAATTCTGGTGTTGACAAAATAAAATTGTTTATGCGAAAAACATTGTTATGAGAAGAGTAAAATGTTTGGCAAGTAGTTAATGCCAGATCATTCCCATTCATACATTTTAAAAACATATTTACAAAATGCTTCCAATTCATAAGTTTTGCTTTTCATATTTATTGTTAATTTATTTTATTGTAGAAATTCAATGAGTAAATATCTCTGCACATTATGTACAGAACATAGCAGTGGAATAATTTTATATCTTCTTCTGTCCCCCTCTGCCTGAATTTTAATAAAAATAAATCTGAATGGTTATAATGCAACCTGCCTGACAAACCAGGCAGAATGCATGAACTACCTCAGTATTGCCTTCCTTTCCTGATTTGTGACAATTACATCTAGTTTATACAGAAGATGTTGTTATACTCGTGTTTCTTCTCTTAAAAAAAAAAAGTTACTACATTTATAGTTCTCATTCTGGCAACAAAAAGTCAAAAAAAAAAAAGAAAATAGAAGGGTCAAAAACCTGTCTGAGATGGTGATAAATAAGAAGGGAGCCATGTGTACATCTCTCATTTAACTTTCAGTTCAGCAGCCCAAATAACCAGGCATCCATAACTCAGTTGCAGCCTTTAATAGAAGGCCAAATTCAATTTGCTGGAGTCTTAAAAATGAACTTTTATTTTAATCAGCAGGAACCTGAACCTCATCAACATGAAATCGATAGAAGTATTTCCACACACTTCATATGTTTGGGGTTATACTTTTGATTTGCCACAGCATTTTCCTAGTCTGGGGCACCTTTTTCTGCCAGTAGCTGAAAGATTGCCAGTTTACTGCTGTGGTACTTGGTCCCTGCACAACTTAGAATTTAATTTCTGCATTTATTTATTTTCAGTTTGAAATAGTTCTTTTGTCACTCTGGGAAAACTGCAGTTGAGGTGAGGATTTCTTGGGGGCAGATATAGAGTCAGGAGAAATGTTTTTCTTTCATGGAGAGAGGCTGGAGGCTGGTAGAGATGGATGAATGGAGAGCAGGAAGCCACCATCACAGATGGACCAGTGCTGTTTCTGTCCAGGAGGCAAAGCTAAGAGCTGTAGAAGTATCCAAAGCCTTAAGAAGTGTTGATAAAGTAAAAAGCATCTCTCACAAGGCTGCCTCCACACTAAATACAATCCTCCCCTGTGGGCCTTGGTTCATTCTTAGAAGATCAGAGCTGCAATAGGCTGTCTGCCACCTCCTGTTGTCACCTCAAGTGACAATGACACCTACACCAAGTGAGGTGTAGACGATTAGTTGTCAAATTTGATGGCAGAGATTGAAAAGAGCTTATTTTGGCTATGGAGAAGGAATCTTTGTTAAAGAACTGTAAGAATATTACTTGCTAAGAGATAGCAAGGTAGAAATTTTGGTTAAAAGAGCCTGGTTGCAATTTGTCATCTAATAGAAAAAGCTATAACATTGTTTTTGAGAACAGTGGTTATTGCAGTTTGCATTTTCAGGGGGAAAAAACAGGCAACTGCTAGCTGTATTTTCCTACACTGCTTTCTATATCCCTAGCTGAGGACGATGTGAACTCAACAAATAATATATTTGGATTACCCTTCAGGGATCACCCATTTCTCTTCTGCTAGCCTTCACTCAATAGGGAGATTCTTGTAGGGCCTCTTGCTGGGGCCTCCATCTTTCTGAAGGGAAACTTTTGCCAGGTATACTCCAGCTGAGTGCACATTTCTCTAGGGAGAGCAGGACTCCCTTTCTACCCTTTCTTTGTCCTTGGCTTTTGCTGAGTATAATTTATATTGTTACACAAATTTATTGCAAGCAAAGATTTTTTAAAAAGATTTGGTTTACTCTGCAAGTGTCAGACTGCAAGCTCAGCCCAGCAAATTTATCTTCTCTAACATTTGATTTCTTCTCTTTGCCATTTCTTTTTCTTCACCTAACAATTTTCTCAAAAAAGAAATTTTGTCAACAGAGCTGCTCTCAGCATGCTGTCCATATTACCTCAGTACAAGAAGGAAATTTGATGTCTGTGCGAATGTATTCTTGTGGAAAGGGGTCTCACTTCACTCACTGACAAGCCTAGCAGTATAGCTAACAGTATTTCCCAAGGGGGGTGGCCTTGCTTTAAAAAAAGAGAAGAAGAAAAAGAAAAAAAATCAATATTGACTCTTGACACATTTTCATTTACATCACTGCATGGCTTTCAGTCCAGGCACAAATCAATAGGCAGCTTTTAACACTGCTCAACTAGTTTGTTCTATGTAAAAGAAGAGAGATTTGCCTCAAGTGGCTTGTTTTTCCCTTTGGGCTCCAGGCAGACTCTCCACCATCAACAGTGTGTGATTCTTTGAAATGAAGTTGAGTTTATTTGACTGCTCTTTCTGTGACTGATCAGAAGAACTTGAACTGTAATATTAATCACACGACGTTTTCTTCATCACCACTTACAGTCAATTGACTTTGTACTTAGTGAAAGCGTCTCAAGCAGCCTACTCAATGTACCAGAGGGCAAGAAGTCAATAGGAGGAAGAAAGATTTAGTTTCAAAACACACAGTACACAGCCTGTGGAGCTGCTGCCAGATACACACTGGGCAGTTTGTCACACTGCAGGTGTGCTGGCTGCTATTACATGTTTTTATTTGCATGATGAAGGCATCTGCATCACCTCAGTTGTTTTTGTTGAATAAGCCTGCCCAGTCAACTGCAGTTTTTCCTTCAATTTCAGGTTTACATGGGAGATGTACGGACCAGGTAGTTTCTCCAAATTGCACTGGATTCAATAACTATTTAGTTTCAATTCAACTCTCTACATATTTCAGCAGAGAACTGACCCATGAAGAAGGCACCTTCTGTTTCAGATACACTGATGACTGTTACTCAAATGCCAGGCATATGTCATCATAATAATACTACCCATATGCTTAACATGATACCATTAATACCATTTTAATAGCCACTTGCATACAGTGGGTCTTCTAAAACCACATCTTTGTCATACATTGATTTTTTAATATCGAACAGTGGAAGTACAGATGCCCAGAGGTACAGCATTACCAGTTTTGCTTCCTAGAGCCTCAGCACCTCACCTTAGAGAATTTTTAGCTCATGAACCCTCCACAGAAGTTTTCACACTAAAGAAGTGCATGCAATGTTGAAAACAAGAGCCTAGAGGATTCATTTATTGCATGCAATATCTTAGAAATGTTCTTTGCTAGAAGCAGATTCTATGTGAAGTCCAACAGGCCATAAAATGGGCAATCATGTCTTTTTTCTACGGCACATTTCAGACATGCATGACCAGAGTCTTCTCACTTGTGTAAAACAGCTTATTGACTCCCTTCATTGCTTTCCTGGGGATTGTCTTTAAATAAAGTGGATTCCTCAGTGGTGCAGATCTGATGTAACACCCAGCACAATGCTGAGTTGGGCTTTTCTGGATAAGGCTCTAATTATCTACATACATATAATAATAAAATAATGTATGGTAAATGAGTACATGCTCATACTAAACAAGTTTCCTATCACTTTAAGCAAAAGGGTTGGTTTCTTTTCTGTGAATAAACCAAGGCTTATTCAAGACTCTTGTTTCCAGTGGATGAAATTAGTCTCATTTGGATGGAACACACTGAGCATATTTTACTTGAGACAGGTTTTATTTTGCTGGTTATTAATTTTTCAAAATTTCCATAGACTGGTCCAAACTGTATGGAACAGCTGTCAGTCTCAGACCATGCAAATCAATTTTTATTTAACCATCCAAGTTTTCTTGACATTTGTCTCTTATGAGTTTAGAGTTACAGGGCAACATGTGTTTCCCAGTGGAAAAGAACAGAGTCGTAATAAGAATAAAGAAGGACTTTCAAGGACACTCAGAGAGAACAGTCAGCCGACACTTTCTTTAAATCTGTATTCTTATTCTGTTGGAGGGGTTCAAACCAGGTTATATCAAACCAGTGAATAAAAAAGTAAGAATAACTATCTATTCAAATGCATCCAAATGTTAATCTGGAAACTAACTCTGCATACTATCAATTTTGCACAATCCTTTAGCTCTCAGTTCCTGATGCAAATACAGCATGCACTTGTTCTCAACTTTGTCCCCTGACATTTGCAAAAGAGTAGGCAAAACTCAAATTATTTGCTTAATTAGGAAGCATAAAATCATATTTCCTGTGCAATTGATCCATTTCAATACGGACTGTACACTGTGTACCAGTACCAGATATATAAGGCTTGTACCACTACTCACCAAAAAACTCATTAAATGCCAAGTCCATAAGCACGCTCCAGCTGTTTTATACTGCTCCACCAAGAGGAGTCGAGTGGGCTATCACCCAGGGGCTACAAATGCAGGCAGTGCACAACCATAGCGGCCAGTGCCATGCCCCAGCACAGCAGCAGCAGCGGGAGGGTGAGGGATGAGGGGAGGATCGCTGGGCCGTCAGCTCTGCCCCTATCAGGTGACAAACAGCGGGCACACCAGAAGGGTTGCACCCGCTCTGCCCAGCTTCCCGCACACCCCTTCTGAAATTCACCCCCTGCTTAGCTGCAAAATGTGACTAGTACTTTCATCCCAAATTTATAGCAGATGTAAAATTTCACACCCACTGTAAGAATACTCGCAGCTCCTGTGATTTCTTTTATAGATCTCTGATACTATGTACTTTCAAAATTTGTTCTGAATACCTATTATATGAAGTAACAAATGGGCTTTGTATAGCTGTTGATGGAAACATAAGAAAATCTGAGGTCTAAGATATAAGATCACCTGAGTAATTTTAAATTTGGCTTTCCTGTCAGTTAAATAGGCTCACCCTAATTACTGAGAAATAGACTGTCATTGAAGATCTTTCACCTGGATAAAAACTAATTACAGGGACCTCACCACTATCATTTCCCCATTTTATCGAGGCATAAGTGGGAGGGAGAGGTAGATGAAGCATCTTGTCTGAGTTCATCCATCAGACCAATCACCAAGAGATCACAGAGCCAGCCACACATCATTTTCCACTGGATCAGCAAGCAGATCCCACTAACCCTGCAGCTGAAAGATTACTGGGGAGAGCTGTGGGAAGTGATGGGTGCATGAGGCTGGGTATAGAGGACAGGGAGAGACTGGAATTGATTTTTTGAAGCTTGCGGCTCTATTGGATTAAGCACAGCATGACGGACTGTGTTTCAACTCTGACTGTTCTAGTTTAGCGGTATAGTCTAGCAGAGATAATACTAGGCAAGGTTTCAGTGGCCTTGGGGTGAAAATAAATTGTTCTAAACCTCCTGAAACAGAGCCTAACACTCTCTCCACACCACTGAAGTGCAACATACGTTTAAGTGGACAGTCAGAGTTCAAACATATGCAGTCATGCTGGTATTTCACAAGGGACTCCATTTGGAATGAAAAAGAACATGAGGATAAGGCCATGGGAATTTTTCACCATCTGTGATAATAATTCAGAAAAAGCCTGGCACACAATCTGCAAAAGAAAATTCTTTCCTGGGTTGCACTTCCAGGATTTCCTTCCAGGATTCAAGTATTACATTTTTTTAAAGCCTTATGATTGTTCACAGAGGCAGATGATTTCTCTGCATGGCACAACTCTTGGAATGAGTTGCCATTTGGTATAAGACATTTGACACAACGTATTTGGCACAATGCTTGCAAATGACCAGACCCAATGCCATACTTAGGCCGATTGCCAATAAAATACTCCACTATAGCTTGTCCTGTTCTTTCCCATCTCATTTCCTGAAATGAAAGATTAAAGGCTGATGTAACACAAAAAAAATTACATCAGTAGATTTTCTTAGTCATTTGGGTTTTTTACACTTGTTTACATGCACAAAAGTTTAATAATTGTTAGGTGACAAATCTGTACAGGTACACAGGAATCAGGATTATCAAAACTGAATACATTGTTAGAAATCCCAGAAATTGCTGTTAGGGGTATTACCAGACTAAGTCAGACTGACAGCTTGCCTAGGTAGTGGTTCCTTTCTGTGGTCAGCGTAGGGCTGTCCCTATGCAGGTTGGAAAATTCAGCCCAAGCAGCTGCCAGCATCCCAAACAGTGTCCAAACCACCCAATAAAACCTGCTTCTGGCATCTCCTGCTCTCTGATGCCATTGCCCCTTCGCAGGGTGTGCCTAGCACAGCGCTGGCTCTGCTGCCTCAAGGCATGCAGGGTTGGACCCCTATTTTCAGGACTATTATTTCTCCCTATGCTGAGGGAATCTGAGCAAGTTATTCTTAGCAGTTTCCAATGGAGTCCAAAGTGTGCTGGCTTTTTCTTTTATACTACTTCTCCCTCTCCCTGAAACTTGAATGGTACAAAATGTATAAGAAGCAACATAGTGAAATATAATCAAAGTGTACATTTGTAGAAGAATCTGCTTAATGGGGAGGTTAGTTCCTAACCCTCTCAGTCAGTGATTAGTTTATGCTTCATACATGGTACTTTTCTGCTTACATGCTTTAAAATTCTGATGTCAAATGTATTTAATCCTATTCAGTTCATGTCCTCAATCATTTCTTTTGACAGCAAGATCCATTGGCTAATCATTTATGCCTGAGTCAGTTGGGGCTTGCAACACACTGGTTATTAATCAGATCGGGTTTTGCATTCATTAATGGTGAAATGCAACTGAAAAAAAATCACCCTGTCTCAATCAGTCCCAGTACAAAAGTGAATGTCGATCGAACTGAAACCTCCACAGAGCTGAACATTTCTGGCCTCAGTGGGAATGTCAGAGAACCCAGGACAAAACCCTGCACATGACTTCTCTGGTTTGGCTTTGTCTGAAGTTCAGAATTGCAACAACTCCGACCCAGAAACTATAGAGTCCAAAGGCAATCAAGACACAGCTAGAAGTAAAGTATTTGGGGAACATCCTCTTTTTCCTTTCTTTACTATTATTAAACAGATCTTACCTTTCAAACATTTGCAGCTGGCTAAATTATGTTATATTGGTGTTAGAAATAGCAGTATATTGTGTAAAGCCACAGGCACTGGCTAGTCTAGACAGCTAGGTGTTTGAATGATTCAGAGAGGTAAGGCTTTCGTAGGGACCTTTGACTTAAATCTGGGTTTACGGCTTATGCAGTTTTGGACATTTGGCAGTTGTACTGGCCTGGGTGTCTGGTTGCCATCACTGACGTCTGCCGCTTGTTTCTCTCCAGCCAGGCTGGCAGGTCACCCTTTCGCAGCACTGTGCTACAGCCCCTTCCCTGCTTTGTGGCCCCATGTGTCAGGGTCAACACCAGCTACTGACAAGCTGCGTTTGACACATAGCCTCCTGAAGCAGGAGAAAGGCTGTGGTCCTTCGCTGCTCAGGGGTGCATGCTAGTAGAAGCCTAGCAGCAGGCCTGCTAGTCAGCAGCATCCCCCTCTTCCACCTGTGAGCAGTGTGGCCCCCTCACTGAGATGTTGCTGCCTTGTGTATGGAAAAGACAGGCAGGAGAGATCTGTCTTTGAAAAACCAGGCAAGTGCTTGCCTATTTATTTTTATAATCCTAACCCAGACACATGACAGTGAGCAGAGTTATATGGGTCTTACAGGTAGGGACATAAACAGATAAGTAGATGGAAAGGTACAAATGAATGTTACATATCCTGTGTCTGCTGAGATATCTATAACCTTTTATCTCAAGTAAAACTTAGAAAGCAAAATAGGGTTAACTGACATGGCTACCCAGCAATGAAAACAACTATAAAGGGGACATATTAAGGCAATATTTTAACCTGCTTTTATGTAGAAAGGGTGTTTTTAAAAGACACACCATTAACTGAGGTTTGGAACAATTAAAAATCCGATGCTGATGAACAGGCCTCTGTAGAGTAGTGACAAAATTGTAATGGCATCTTTCAAAGTCCAGGCACTAATAACATTGGCTTTATTTCCCTTATGCTTCTCAGGAGTAACACATTAAGAGAATACTTTTCCTGCCACAAGCAGACCTAAGAATTAGTGAGCACAATATTGCATCTTTATACTGCTAAAAAACATTTTAAATAGCCCTCTAGAGATATATGATTAGAGAGATGGATTTTTCACTATAAGGTGTGCATGCATAAGCCTTGTCCTCACATGAGCATTTCTCCCAGCATGTCCATAGCAGTCACACACAGAGCTACACGTGTGGCTGGATGCACAATTCCTTAATGTTAAAGGCAGATATTCTACCATGTAGTAGCACTATAAAGCTGAATGTACATGGTACCAAAAGATGTTAAAGTCACGAAGTGTCATCACTATTGTTGTATCCATCACTACATTTGGACTAGTAAATAAAGCAGACCATAGCCTGCTCTTTGGCCTTAGAAGCAGTTTGCACCCAGACAGCTGAATACTCTTTAAATAAGGGTAACCTCATCTATTTTGCTTACAGCTTCCTGAATGGTGCTGGAGCATTTGCTTAGGGAGTGCTAGCTGGCATGAACCTAAGTGCACGTCAGAGAGCACGCTAGCCATTAGTGAACAACTGCAGGATAGTGTTTGAGCCTGTATCTTGGCACTGCCTTACTGGTGTAGGTGCAACCTGTGGTACTTGTGTGCCCGAGACTGTTCTGCTTCTTACAACCTAGTGCTCCCTGGGGTGCTGCCTGATCTCACAGCAGCTCTGGCTTCATCCCTTGCAAGGTTTCCTTGCAAGGCTGGGATGCTGAAAATCAGTTCTTCCCAGCCAGAATCTTTCTTTCCCCAACAAAGCTGGTGTTGGAGCGGGAATATTGTGAATGTGCAGGTCCTGGGAGAGGGGTAGGGAAGGAAAGGACTATATTGAGATAGGAAGGCTTATACGCTGGAGATAAGCATTCCCACAATTATATTGTGCTAAAGATCTCCCAGTGAACTAAAACATCCAGCTACCAGTCCAAGTCCTTCACTGAGCTCTTGGACCTTTACTGCGATCAGACTGTCTAGGGGCTGGGGCAGGTGGGGGAGAAAAAAAGAAATGGACTCTCCATCCACCTCTCCACTCATTTCTTGCCTGAAGAAGTTACACCAAAATTACCAAGTAGTACAATACTTGTTTTATCACTTTTTGGCATTGATTTAGTGAAAGATTCATATTGTGTTGTCTGACACTAACTTTTACACATACGGTTGCTTTGTGTATGGGCATCAGGTATTTATATTCATCAGATAAGCATATATATATATATATAAAACAAAACCTTTTGAAAAAACAAGGCTATAGCTTTGCAGTATTACTGCTCCAGAAAATAAAAATTCTCCCACGTTTACCAGGCCTAGAAACAAACTTGTTAAGGATCATCAAATATGTTCCTGAAGGAAATACATTTATGAAAGTCAGGGATAATTTTAGTTCAATTACTGAGCCATTCTCTAAGAGGGAAAGATTAAAGTGACATGTTAGTTTGTGTTTTTCCCATGCAGGCTTTCTCCTAACAATCACTTTTTGATGACCTGTCCAATCTAGTTTTGAAACTCCAGACATAAGATTTATCCAGCTGTTTCTGAGGAAAGTAGAGTAGTGTGAGAATTACCTGTTGTTCTTCATTTCTTGCCACTGTCTTGATCCAGAGATGGATCATTTTTAAAAGGAAGGTGCACATAAACCAGCTGTTTTATTTTATATATCCTAGTGCTTGTACAACTACTGTTGTACCTGCAGCTTTCACTGTTCATGCAGCCACTGACCATTTCAAAGATTTTTTTGTTGTTGATATTATGATTAGCTATTTAGAGACTTCTGTGAATGTAGCCTAGTTGTAGAAAACATAGAAGATACAGTTCTTGTCTGTAGAAGGATATAAATGAGCCATCGTTCCCTTCATATTGGTATTAACCCTTGCCAACTGCTCTCATCCTGAAATTACCAAACTACCAGATATGTGCAGAAGGGACCAAGGTGTGCGGAGCCATCAGGATAAAACTCTGCAGAGGCTGCTGAGCGGAGGCTGTTTGGGTGGGCACCCAGAAGCATGCCAGCTGCAGAGCCATGGTGCTGCTGGCACTGTGCAGCAGCANTAGATAAATCAGTTATCCAGTTTCACTGTCCTTTGGGTGTTCTTTAGGGCTCTGTCCCTCTCTATGAGAGTAAATGCTCACCCGTCCCACTACGGTCAGAATCTCAGCGAGTCCACTGCTATGCCTGCCTTGCAGCCCACATTAAAGGCAACTGGAACAGACAGGCTCATGTGTGTGAGTGCAGAATGTAGTCCACAACTTCTAATTTTCAGAAGATGGCTGTTTACTATGGAAAATGTTTTAATAAACTAGTGTGTGGTGGGAGGGTGAGGATAGGGATTTGTAATGGGTCAAATTCCCAGAGTTTTTCCTCTGTTAAAAGTAGGGAGATCACAAAGGACTTCATATATCTACATATATACACACATATATGTAAAGAAAGATTTGTATGTATTTAAAAATATTTGCTTGAAAAATTATATTTGCTTCTGTTGAATTCTGGAGACACCTCATTCCTATTTCATAACAAGATCTATTGCAAAGGTATCATTTAATCTGGATATTTAATAACATTTTTTAGCAGGTAGCAGTACTTAGGAGCATAAGAAAAGGGCTCCTACATTTAGGTTTAAGTGAATAGCTCTGCTGAACACCTGCTCAAAGATTTCAACCTGTGCTATTTTCCTCTTAAACTCTCATGTTATTTAAAATGGTACATCTTTAAAAATATGTATCTTACCAGAAAATAATGTGGCAGAGTTTTGGCTTCTACTAACACAATGACAAGACAGGTATTCTATTTTCTCCTATCAGTTTTCAGGTTCACACCTTTTTTCTTCTGCCCTCCCTCCTCCCCCCCAGTAATTATTTTCCCCTACATGTTCTTACACTAATTGGACATCTAAATCACAGTGAAAAATTTACATGCTGTAGCTTTAAAAAATGCCAAATATTACTAGCTGAAATGACAAAAGATGTGCAGACAAGGGAGAAAAAATGGTGTTTTAATAAACGGACGTGGAAATCTTGTTCCTATCTGTTAGTATTGTGACCATTTGGATGGAACAGATTAATGGTATTTGGGTAAAACATAGCTGGGAAATAAGGTCTTTCTCTCATACATTCTGCAGAAAAAAAGAGATATTCTTGAAGGTACAGCTCCATTTGAATCACATCCGCTGTCCTTACAAGTATAAAATTTCTGTTGCTCTCAGTAAGGGCTGTTTTTTCTCTCTATATCCTATCTTCATCTTTTTATGGTGCATCTGATAAAATTCAGCCATTTTTTTGTTTTTATAAAGTCTCATTTCTTAGATCCATGTGATTAAAGAGGAGAAACAGAATTAAAGAAACCCACTCAATATATCAGCAGCCAATTAACCAGCTTTAATGGCCATGGAGAATAGCTTGCAAACAGTTTGAAGTGTTGTCCAAAAGCTAAGCTCAAGGCTGATAGAAAGCCAATTTTTTTTTCAATAATTTTTAGCAATATAATGATTTTTGGGCCTAATTAGTTATTCTGGTTGACCATGCTGAGTCCAAGTAAATCCAATGTCAGAAGGCAGCTATTCAGCAGGGCACGACTGTGAAAGGTTTGTGGTGGTGCTTTTCTTGGCAAAGGAGAATACCATAAAGACTCTTCCTTGGTCCCAGTGCCCAAGGGTACCTCTCCAGTGCACATGCCAGAAACCAACAGGACAGGGAAGAGGAGGAGGTTGGATATTAGGAAAAGGTTCTTCACCCCGAGGGTGGGGGAGCACTGGAACAGGCTCCCCAGGGAGGCAGCCATGGCACCAAGCCTGGCGCTATTCAAGAGCACTTGGACAATGCCCTCAGAGACATGGTGTGAATTTGGGGTTGTCCTGTGCAGGGACAGGAGTTGGACTTGATGATCCTTGTGGGTCCCTTCCAACTCAGGACATTCTATGGTTCTAAGATAGAGCAGACTATCTCGAGGGATCCCACAAAAGACAAACCTGCAGAGCACTGGGGCCATGAAGGTGCTGAGCAACAGCTCTTTAGCCTTTGTGTAACATCAGTCCAGCTTGATGCCCTTGGCTTAATTGTTAAATCTTTTGGGGATGACTCAGGGAAATACAAGTTCCCTTTCAGTTTTCTGCTGAAAGATCTGCAGCTTTAAGTAAATAAATTGGTAACATCATCTGACATCATCAGCTTGTTAATGGAAGTTTTATCCTCTGGCACCAATATTATCTTTGACCATTATATACTCTGGCTGGAAAAGGAAGTACAGCACTGTGTAAAATAAGATAAAAGGGGGAATAACAGAATAGGATGGACATTATCAGGGAGGGATGCTCATTGAATTTAAGCTACTTCATTAGGACTCAGGACATCCAAGTCCAGTTTCCCCTTTGCCTAATGACTATCAACTGATTGGGTGATCATGTACATCTCTGCCTCAGCACCATATCCAAAATATTTCCTTTCTCCATCTCATCTAATTAGACTGAAACTGTCCAAGTTAGGGACTTTCTCTAGTTATGTACAGTGATTAACATAGAAAGGTCTGTTGTACTGAGTGCATTGGCTACATATGCACTAATAAATTAAATAGTGACATCTATACCTTTAATAATATTAAACTCTACTAGTGGTCACCTATACCTTTAAGTAATGCTTAACAAAACCCAGTGTTGTCACAGTGTGCATAAATCATATGTAAGATGAAGTATTGTCATAAGTCTGTATACTATACTCATACTTCTTTGCACATTGCATATAACTACTTATTAGACATATGTATAAAATTGTATATTAAATGAAGACTATGAAACAATAGACTTTATATATAGCCTCTTTTTTCTGTCTCAAGATACAGAACTAGCTGTTTAGCCATAATGCTTTTAATTTTTTAAGACAGTGCCAGTTTATCTCACACCAGAATGTATGCCAGGATAGTTATCTGCATGTTACAGATACTACATGTTATTTTCATTTGTATTGTTTGATTAGCACCATACCTTACCTTTCAATATTTATTAATCTAGTGAAAAATTTTGTGTCAATAAGATAGTCCTGGACAGAAAAGGAATATGTTTCTCCTTTTTGTTAAATAAGGCTTTGACTTGCACATAATTACATGAAGTCTCTCTCTGATGTAAATAAACCCATGGGGGTTTCAAGGAAGGTATTGTAGGAGCTCCAGATTGAATTTTGTGCAGTCATCTCGGGAAAGAATTGAAGTGATTTTCTGCTCTGTAAAAGCAACTTCTGTTACTTCTAGCTACTTCTGGAAAAGACTGGGAAGTGGTATGGATTTGATTAGCTCATCTCTTTTCTTTTGACTCAGGGACAGGGAAAATAATGAATGACTAATCACTTCAGGTTACTGTTTTTACACTGAGGCTATTACAGAACCTACTAAAAAGTCAGACAGAAAGCTACATAGATGTGATTAGGTTATAATGCTAATGCAAGGAATTGTGTGTAGATAATTATTCTGCAGTACAGATAATTCCAACAAAGACTAATCAGAAGACATATCAAACACCTATAAATCACAATTCTCTCTGAATTCCTTTTAACCATCATTTAAAAAACTGCAGATATATTGCAACTTTTTAAACAATAGAGGGGGAAAATTACCCTGGACTCTTTCTTTCCTTCCTTGTCTTGCACAATGTTGCCCTGCAGTTTACAGAAGCTCAGCTTGCATTAATCATAGCTGGGGTATAATGCAAAGCAGCTTTAGACCTTCTTTAAATTCCACCAGCTGGTAAGAGTTTCCCAGGGACTACCCCACAACTGCAGACTATGACAGCACAGCACACGCCATAGCTCAGCCAACAGAAGGACTACACCGCTGTATCAGGAGCTGCTGAATTAGACTCAGAGGCCAGCAGTAATAACACACTTGCGGCAGCCCAGGTACAGAAGGGAATACAACAGACAGTAAGTTGAGGTAGTGCCATGCCACCCTTTGTGTCTGATTTCTAGGAATGGGGAGAGGGCTGGAACAAGCTTGTTTATATTGTCATTTCCAAATATGTTCGCTGTGCTAACATCACAGTTTGAAATGCAGGAGAAAAGTGCTCATTATGTGTGTGCAACTCCTCCTGATTTCCTGCACCATGTCTCCTTCTCCCCTCCCTCATTGCCATTCTCATCTGCAGTTGTGCTCAGAACAGGTCCTGCATCTCCCTGACAGCAACTTGTGTCTTACTGAAAATGTATGAGTTGGTACCATGTCTCCTTCTATTTTTCATTATTTATACCATGTGACCTACACAAAGTTGTGCTACTCAATTCTGAAAACCCCAGTGCAATTCAATTAACATCAAAGCAGCCAATTTGTCAGTTTCTCCATCACCTAAAAGCTCTATATTCACTGCCCGACCTCCCTGAGCATATCTGCTACTTTCCTGCCTTCTGCCACATAAAAAACCCCAACACTGCTACCATGCTCCTTGAAGGCAGTTGACTGATTTGATATATAAATTGTCCCTCATCTTCCCTTTTTCAGTGTCTGCTGACTATTTAGCTGTCTCCTCTTAGCGTGTTTGCTCCCCAGGGAAGAAACACTGCTCAGAAAGCATTTAGCATGCATGGAGCAGTGCTTCAGTAATAATTACTAACTTCATTGTGCACCTAACTGCACAAGCCACCAACTATAGTTCCTGCTTTATTTCAAAATGGATTTTTATATCAGTCCTTGAAATGTTTCAAATAACAACTTTTTCCCAGAAAATGATGCCCTGTATGTGAAATAAAACCTCATAAGAACTGCTTGTTGAGATCCATTAATCAAACTATGTAAGGAAAATTTGAAAAGCTTCTTAGCACCAGCCAAGCCCCTGTGAGCTCTGCCATGTTACCACATCCTGCTTCCTGAAGTGTTCAACTGGAAATCCGTTTCTGGATGAGCACAAGCTGTAGTCTGAATGGGTTCTGAGGGTGATATGACTTGCAGCATGAAGTACAGTAGCAACCTAATAAACTCTTAGAAAATTGCAGTCTTATATCTTCCTAAGGTCACCTAAAAAGATAAATTCTAAATATAATTATGCCTTGATTTGACCTGTTTCATGGACTTTATCTTTCACTAATTTTTTCAGTCTTAATTAGTATTTAGCATTTATGCAAGTCCTTGTGATTTAAGATGCTGAATGATATATGAGTTCAACAGAGTCCTCAGCTGAAGGACAAGTATTTTAGCGAATGTGAGACCTGACCCAAAGGCTATTTCCAGCAGTTTGTCATTTAGTACAGGGAAGGTTAGGTAGGTTACAGTGATATATGATCTTTCATGCTCTGAACCTAACAGCACAGTTGAACTGTTCCTATGACTTTCATTAACTGTATACAGCTCTTTTCTTATATAAACTGAAAATGTGACAACCTTTCTACCTGTGACTGAAAGAAAAGTGAAAACCTGTTATAAGTTTGGTCAGTCCATCAAAACTCCATGCTCAGTCCATGTAAGCCTGAATGCAAATATCTGCTGAGTTTATTTTGCACTCATTCATATACCAAGGGGGAGAGGGGAGAAATCTTGGCGAGGGCTCCACGTGGAGCCCTGCCAGCATGCTGCATTAAGCAGTCACCCTGGTGTAGGAGCAGCCTGGGGAATGCCAATGAAAAACAGCACCTGCAAATGTTGTGCAAATGGCATGGGGCTACGGAGGGGGTGGAGAAAGGATGTAAATGGGCAAAATATCATGAAAAATGGCTAAGAGCCATGAGCAAGCAAGACATATGGGCAAGCTTTTCTGCTTAAGGGGACAAGTTGGTGGAACAATTCTTCTCTTCCTTTCATGCATGCATAAGAATTAGGGCTGTTAAAATTTCAAGGAGTGAGAAATGGCATTTTTTTTCTAAACAAACAGTATTTTGAAAAATGCTGCTTTGTTTCTCATTGTTGCCATTTTTCCCCTCAACATTTTCCATCAGAAGACTGACAAAAAAAAAAAAAGAAAATCTGGAAGATACTTATTTTTCTCTACCCAGCTGGACAGATACCAGCAAAACCAAACAAATAATCATTTCAAGAGGCAGTTCATAATGTAGTTTATAATCACAAACATTTTCATCAATAATGCTTCTGGTTTTTATTGAAAATCTTTTCAGGTGAAAAATATACAGCAAACTCTAAATATAATATTGAGGGCCTGATTCTGCCTGTAGGCTGGTGAAGCAATTCTGTTGAACTCAAGTTGCCTTCCATAAAACTAAGCTGAACGGAGAGCTGGGATTCTGCTGTGTGCTCCTATGTCAGCTTGGGGGTTAGCATATGAACATTCTCCAGTAGTGACAGCCCTTTTAAAAAGTTTTCCAGTGTGTAGCTACGAGTCAAATCAAAGTTCAGGTTCGTATGGATATGAGTGAAAAAGGAACCAAAGTTATACAAATCTTTCTTTGAAGGTAATTTTATAATGCTCCCTGAAGAGAGATTCCATAAGGCTTCTCCTATCCATGCCTACCATAATGATCTCACCAAGGCAAGGCTGAGAGTAGTATGTTAGGAATGAGTGGTGGGAGATCCAGTTCTCTCCTGCATGAATGCACAGGCAGCTCACCAGTGAGCATACTGTCTCCGGTATGCTCATCACAGTCTGGTACCACCAACAACATGGAGGTGTGTGGTGGAGGTCTGGAGGGCATCCGCAGGGCAGCACTGCTTGTTTCATTCAGGCAAGCCGTGACAGCGAGAGCAAGATTCAGGCACAATGCTGAGGAATATGCCTCAGCTTACAACCTCTTCCTGTTGCATGACATTAATTTGGTAATGGAAGAGTGGTTAGAATCCCTTTAGTTCTGGGCTACCTTTTCCCATAATGATTTTACTAAAGTGACTAAAATAAGCTGGGCTTGCTTCTTAGTACTGTAAGGCTGACTGTTACTGGTTGCATATGACCTTACTGCATGCAATCCCTCCTTTGCTCTATGACACTGACTCAGTGCCAAGTACAGGATGAGTCAAGTGCATTATTGCAGGCGTCTTAGCTTCTGTAGCTTTGGAAAGCAACTATTCTGCAGTGCCTTCCACCCCCTCACAACAGACATCTGCATTTCTTCTATATATAGATGAAAAAGAAGCCTTGGAAGGAAGGAAGGGCCCAGGCATAGTGAGCAGGTGCTGGAAGTCATGCTGGGAAACTCCCTTTTGCATCACTAACTACTCCCACTGTCTTCAGGAAGTTCTTGACTGACTGTGCTTTTCTGGTGGCAACGGGGTACCAGGGTGGCACTGACCACACCTCTTGTTTTCCAAGAAGTTGACACTGGTAGCTAGCAGTGGCCTGAGGGGTATTGCCTTTCACTTGCCTTGCATCAAGGTAAAGTTTGTGGGTTTTTGTTTTGTTTTGTTTACCCTGACAGTTAAAAGTACATTAGACAGCATGATTTCTAGCTTCCTTTCCTGGCTCTGCTAATTATGTCATTGTTACTTGGGATATATGATGTCCTGCTTATAAAGGGGGAATAATATTCTGTGCTTTCATACAAGGCAAGCCTAGATCCTATAAAGACTGCAGCATGAGACTTGCCATGAAAAAAAGCCCCACATGCAATTGCCTCCATACAGGACCAGAACCTTAGATGAGAAATGACACTGGGTAGAACAACCCGTAACTGTGGTTATCTGCATTGTTTCATGCAATGTGCCATTCAGCACGGCTGGGGCCTGTCTGCAGGGTTCAGCACAGCAGGGAAATGTGAGAGCCCTCCCACCCTACCCAGTGTGCCGAGGGCCATGATGCTGCAGGGTGAAGGGGAACCCTGCCACCTCTGCAGCATCCTCTGGGGGGTCCAAGGTGCTTCGTTAAGGGAAAAGCAGTTACACTTACAGAAACCTGGAATATAACTGGGATGTTGCTTACAAGATTTCATGCAAAAAGAGGTTGTGTGAAGATTTAAAGGGCCATGGTCTTACTGGTCTATCTAAGGAGGTTTTAAATATTAATACTTGATTGACAAGGCAGTCCTTTAAGAATAATACTAGTAAACCAAACCAGTGAAACCACTTTTAAAGTCTGTAGAAATTAAAATCTATCTCTGCTTTACTGCTTCAGTCTTCCACATTGCTTTTAACATTTAAGAATCCTCTGAATTTCCTCTACCCATTTCTGACATTTTTACTATTTGTATGATATATTTGTTACTTTTAACCTAAATCTTCAAGACAGCCACGCTGAGAAAATTCTAGCAAACAGAACAGCATCCTGAAATTAGAATGGCCTTCAGGAAATAACAAATCTGCAAGGCTTTAAATAATGTATGAAACTTTCTGTTTCAAATTGCCTTTTACAGCTGAGTGATAAGACAGACCATTTGGGGATTTAAGCTACTAAACATTTTTCAAAATTTCAGCTACTGAAGAACATGCAAACCTAAAATATTTTCTTTTGCTTTTTTTTTCTTCACCAAAAGAAAGTGATTTAGTGTTTGCCAGAACAAAAAAGTAGCTTCTATTTCCTGCTAGATATAAGGAAAACAAAATAGTCTGAATTTATCAGAGAAATCAATCCAGTAAATTATATTTCATAAAGAGCACATGTTATATAAGGCATTCTCATGTGCACACACAAAAATGACGCACCTGCATCCATCAGACCTGTCGATCTGCACTCACTCATGACACCTGAGAGTGAAGCCTGGCATTTCTGTCCTGTCCCATGACACACATTCCTGCAGAGCATCACAGTCACCCCAGGTGCCACCCAGGCAGTCTGTTGCAGGTGGCTGCACTGAGCACTGCAGAAGGGGATGGGGTTGTGATGCTCTAGCACAGACCAGGGATGTCTTCTGAGGAAACACACTGCCCAGCCTCAGGCAAGAGTCCTGGTCTTTTCTCTGCCAGAAACACGCCTCTCCTCCCCCCTGGTGATGTGCGTTTTCACAGTAAGTGACCCACAAAGGTGGTGGGTTGAAGAGGCTGGATTGGTTTTGTCCTTTCTTCAGTTTTGGGGACTGGGAGCCAGAGAGGTGTGCAGCAGGATCCAGAGGACCTGAAGGCAGCCTTCAGCAGCTAGGGCAACTGCTGGCAAGGGTAAAGCTATCCCAAGCCTCACAGCTGGCCCAATGCCAACACTTGTGCTTACAAAGGAGTTTTCAGCTTTCCAAGACAGCTGTTTTCCAGGGTGCCAACCCTGAGGCAAACATCTCTTCTCCAGGGAGCTGGATATCTTGTCTAGAGGGATTTTTCCTATATGTCCTGTCTCTGCCTGGCCAGCTTATTTGTTAATACTCACTTGTGAAAGGGGCTGAGAGTCATTAGCTCCCTTTGAACTCAGTATGAATAAAAATAATTCAACACCACAAGCCTGAAATGATTTTGAGTGAAATCCTGGCATTAGTTAGGCAATGAAATTAATGGGTGCTATTTGGTCTTTCGTCCAACAGATGCACATTTTTACCACCTGAACAGGACCCTTCTCTTCTCTTGCCTTTTTAGGCACATCACCTGCTCCACTAGAAAGGAAGGACTTTAAAGTAAGGTAGATATTGATGACCTGATAAAAATTTCCTGATATTTCTTAACAATAGAGCATGCTTTTTGTAGCTTCAAACTTTCTCAGATTTTGAAGAAGCAGGCTTGAATTTTCCATGTCTAGTGTCTTTTTCAGCCTTAGTTTTGGGCATGAATATTTCATTGTCAAAATCATTCAGCTGTTTTAGAGAACAAGAAGAGGGCCAGTATTGAACTGTGCCTCTTAAAAAAAATAAATTGGAAAGAGCACAAGGAAGTTATGATGGAGAGAGCAAAGAAAGGAGCAGAAGTATAGAAACCAGCAAGGAGAGTAAGTGAAAGAGTGAGTAGGAAAGAAATAAGTATGCAGAGAGGCAAAGGATAGGATCTGAATTGAGTGCTAGGATGCTCATAAAATGAAAATTAATCATGTTGCCATTTTCAGAGTATAGTATATGTCTAGAAGCTATTTCATGCAGTCTTTTATCAAACTTGTGCAAGATGACTTGCAGCCACAAATGGGTAGGCAATAAGGCAATGTTGTCTCATTGTCATCTCTTCCTGATTACGTTTGAAAGAACATTAAATAATTGTTTCTTTTGCTAGTAAAACACGTCTCTGCTCTATATCTATTCAATTTATCAAGTCTGTTGAAGTGGGAATGATTACCTGCTTTTGAAAGTAAAAATCATTAGAGGTGTGCAAACCATTCATTTGGTTTCAGCATGACTTCAGACATCTTGGGGACAACTCCAAATATGCAGACCACCCCTAACCTCCAAACCATGAACTGACTTTCTGGTATTAAGGTTTGAAAAATAGGGAACAAGCACATTGAAGACTGAAATATTCTGTTTAAAAAGTGTTGAAGAGCAATCTTTCTTTTATTTTTTTTTTTTTACTGGAAAAACATTATGTTAGTTTTTGAATTATTTGCAGTTACCCCAAATATTAAGCTAAAAAGTTTCACCTGAAATCAATCCAATTTTACTCCACAATGTAACCTTGCCAACTGTCAATAGCAGTTTTTAGATGAATATTTTTTAGATTAATATTTTCTCTTAAATTTTTTTTCCTTACTACTATATTTTATACGTGACCTACAAGTTAAAAAGGTGTTTGCACTTGTACATGTAGGGGAAGCTGAGTCCCTTCCCTCATCACAGAGTGAATTCCTCTTGTTTATCTCCATCATATTTTACTTGCATTGGAGTATTTTCCCGACTTCATCTCTTAGCACAAAGTTCTTTTTCTTAGCATGAAGCAAACAGCTTTTTTTAATCCCTCATGGCATTGAGCAAAGTAATTTCCCTCAGTGTGGGCTTTCTGAGAAAGAAAATTATCTGAATATTTGTTTTCAAGAAAAAGCATTTTAAAAGAAGGAAGGTTATATGGAAGGGTATCTGAAAGGATTGCTGTGAAAGCATCTGTAAAAACATCTGTGAAAGTAGAGTTATTAAGTGGTTTAGTGTCAACTATGCTGTTAACGTGCTCCGTTGTCATGGGCAGTACATATACATACCTACCATAAGAAACTCTCTTTCCTTCACCTTTCATTGTTTCTACATTAGTCAGTCATCCTACAATTATAAATTGGCATTTCTTGTGTAAAGCATGTAGTGACAACACTTTCAGGATTTCTATCACTGTGAAGCTACATAAAAGAGATTAGAAGAAACACAGGGGCGTAGGAATTGCCAAGGTAGATTAAAACGGAGGTCTATGTAATTCATTGCCTGCAAGAAAACTACCAGTATTATATAATCTACAATCTTTAGGTAACTTTTCTTCCATTGAAAGTTGATGTCTGAGATCTAGCTTGTGAAAGAAATTGAATTGTAAGAACCGTGACCTCTTTTCTTGAAATAAAAAAAAACATGCGAATTCGTGTTCTTTGGGGGGGATATTGAAACGTATAAATTTTTAAATATGCCAGTATCTAGTCTCTTGAAAGAAAGTTTTCATTTTTTTAAACACAAACTCACACACATCATACTACATGCTATCAAGAAAATGACAGCTGTTTTCACTGACACCTAGTATGTTAGTTGTGTTTCATACTTTACATGAAAGGAAATTCAAAATATGTCCTGATCTAGCAGGACATAGAGTATTCAGTTGGTAGCATTTCAGTATTACTAGCATGGAAAATATGTGGAAGCCTTTAATAAAGGCTGTTCTTAAATGCAGGCTTCATTACAGTCTTACCAGTTTGAAACATTTTTCTTCTCTTTTTTTTTTGTGGCTGTCGCTGCTTGCACCTACAAGGTGGAACACACAGTACAATCTTGTAATTTGTTGGAGAGAAGGATAAACCAGCCCAAAGGAAATGCTACAACACACCTGGGACATCTAGCTGTTCTTATAGATGTAAAAATTTCACTGAGACACTACAGAACATGCAGCTTGCACTGTGCTTTACATGTTCACCTCCATGTACAGGGAGATTTGTTTTGAAAAATATTGTAATTTTTTGTTTGTTTTTTAAATACAGCACTCTAAATATTGTTCTAAAGCAGATAATGAAACAGATAACAAAATTCAATTAAACCTTGATATTTTCATTATAACTGTGACTTCTAACACTTTCCATTTTAATGCAGGCACTCAACCCTTCCACATAATAAAAGAAAATATTCTAATAATGAAATTAGGCACTCTATATATCTGAATAATAACTGTAACAAAAACTGAATTCAAGTATTAATTTTCTCTTTATAGCTATCACTGAGACTGCTACCTTCTGTCAAGTTTGGTCAATGGGTTCAAAAAGTAAAAGGAAAGCATAAGAGTCTGCCACACAAATATGGACAGCATATTTAAGTAAATCACATTTTCTTCAGAAAAAAAGGATAAAAAAGCAGATGATTTCATTCATCTCATCAAGTAATTCACATAGCCTGACATGTTCGGTATCAGTTCTCACTCAAGAGGCATGCTTATATATATGATTTTTTTTTTAGTTAGGAAGTGTACCACTCCCAAATTTCACATGTATATATAAACTAAAAAAAGCCTCACAACTTTCTGACTTTGGTCCATCCCTGGGAAAGAGATGTTTCTCATCTGCTGGCAAGGCATATTTGTCACATTTCAGACAAGAGCATCTGAGCATGTTTTAGTTATCTATTTATTTGCTTGCCAGAAAGAACAGATGATGTTAATCACAGCAATGATGGAAGAGAGCATCCAAAAGGTCCACATGGCTTTTGATTAAAGCATGTTAGATAGTATTTTAACTTCAAGGGTTTTGTTGTTGTCACAGCTCCCTGCAGGGATGCACCTAATATATCTGTGCTTTTTCACCAAGTAATGTATACGATATGCTAGCTCTCTTGCTGTTACTTTTCATATATCTTTTTCTATTTAAATCCCTTGATGATTTGGTATTCACATCTAAAGCTTTATCCAAAGCTTTAAAATATTTTGGAGAGCCCCAGAACTGAATTTGCCAGTGCTTATTCCACAGCTCCTTAACTCAAGAGATTCAGCTCCACAGTTCCTCCTGAAACATTGAGAAATCCTTCACTCACAGCAAGATTTGGCCTCACCTTACCCCCTGATTACTACTCCCTATACTGACATATGCTATTTTCCTTTGCACAGCTATATTACTGCATGGGCTTCCATGTGACCTGTATTAGGAACTATCTGGACAGTTCTGCAGATGCAGAAAAATTGTTGTGCCTTGGCTATGCATGTACCTTTTAGGCTATACCTTTGCAAGGAAAATATTCTTATATAATCTGAGTTTTGATCTGAAACTAATACTCTTGTATACTAGCTCATATAAGCACTTACAGATCTGGCATAGGAGAGGCTTCTGTTCAAAAAGGTTACCAGAAAGAGTTTTGCACAAACCCCAGTATGTACCACCAGACTAGAACTTGTCAAATGCTTTGCTCAGACATGCTCTGTTGCCAGTACTTATAGGGCTTTCAGAGGCACTAAAATCTGGATGCTCCCTGCAGAGAACAGAGTACAGCATTGCTGGAGGATGGCACTGTGGCCACTTGGAAGCCTTGGAGTAAGGGTGGTTGGACTGGCTGGAGGGCATCACCCCTGAATACTCACAATTGCCACTGAAATAAGTAAACACTGGTTTAATCCCAAATTAAAAATGTGAGGGCATAGGTGAGGGAATGGGTGAGGATGTATCAGAGGAAGGAAACTTTGAGGAGTTGGGATTCACACAGAGGCCCATCTCAGAGGATGCATTTCCACAGACAGGTGGGAAGCTAGGACACTGTAAAACTTCAGCTCAAGGACTACATCAAAATTCCGGTTCTTTCTAATGAACAGATTTAATCACTAATGAGCAATAACCATCTCACTAAAGAGTCTCTGTTGTGATTTGTCATTACATACAGACAAAACTGACTTGGAAAATGAGTTGAATAGTGGGCTGAATAGTGAGGCTGAATTGTGAAACAGTTGGTATGACAAAAATTTCATATTAGAGCAAAAAAAATCCTGATTAAGAAGTTACAGAAGGAATTTCATGTTACCAAAAGACAGGAAAATGAGGTGGCAGACAAAATTCAATGCAGAAAAGGCAAACTAATATATATTGGTAGGAACAACCTTAAGTATATACATACAGTAAAGCACGGTCATGAAAATCAGCTCTTGACAATCAGGAGAAATGCATGCAAAAAGCTTTGTGTAAAATGTCATCTTAGTGCTCAAGGCAGTTGAAATAACAAAGAAATGGTAGAAAAGGAAGGGATAATAAGAAAGGAAACTTCATCATGTCACTGTGTACATTCCTGGTGTGTCTACATCTTGAATTCTGCAGATAGTTCTGGTTGTGTCACTTCAAAAGGGACAAAGTAGAATTACAAATTCTTCAAAGAAGAATGATAAGGTTGGGCGGTGACCTCCCTTTGAGGGGTAATTACATAAACTGAAAGTCTTCAGGTTGAAAAAGGAATATTCATAGAAGGAAACTATGATTTAAGTCTATAAAATTATGAATTGCATGAAGATACTGCACAAGAGGCTGATTATCCATTTTTTTCAGGATGTAAGAACTAAGAAGAACCAAATGAGATTATCGTTAGGAGGTTTAAAATAAACAAAAGGAAGTACTTTATCAAATAAGGCATAGTTCAGTTGTGAAACTCTTTGTGAATGTCAAAAGTATAAGTGGATTCAAAGGCAGATTGAAGACTTTCTATGAAAAATCCATCAAAAGCTATTAAACACAGTGAAGTGATTACAACATACAGCTCACAAAGTCTCTAAAATGCAAATTACTGGGAGTAGCAAGGGTACAAGTTAAAGTATCATTCTGTATTTGCCCTATTTCTTAGACTCCTTCCATAAGCACACTTTATTTATTCTTGTCAGAAATGGGATACTGGAGTAAATGCACTTTTGAGCTGATCCTGCACAGCTGTTCTCTGTGTAGTATATAACTCAGCTTTCACTTAAGCCAACAAGGTAATTTAATTGACTTTAATGGGAGTTGAATTAGGCCATCTGAGAGAATGAGCCTCCCAATATGATGTTTTGCTAAGGTTATGAAAGCTAAACTTGTTAGATTGGTAAATGTAAATTCAAAGGAAATGACAAAGTTTCCCAAACCACAGAGTGCCTGCAATGTAGCTGCAAAGCAAAACCACTGTAGGGTTTTATTTTAAAACTGTATGCAAAATCTATAGGTTTATGATTTATCTGTTCTTGAATTTAAGTGACTGGTCAGCTGACTGCTTTTGCTCTCTTGAGTGGTAGCTGATCTGGTTGCCTAACTGTTCATCTGAGTTTATAAAATGCATGGTCAATTCACGGTCAGTCTATAGTTTTATGAGATTAAGATTATAATAGATATGGCCAACCTACAAACATGTCACCTCCTTTTCCCAAATTATTTGCTTTCCTGAGACACTCATTAGGAAGTGCACAATTAGATCAATATTATTTGATTTTCTTTTCTTTTAGAGAAAGAACTCTTTTAGAAAACAAGTCTTGTGTTTGCAGACAGCACATGTTCTTAAAAAAAGAAAGAAAAATATAACCAGACCAAAATAGTTATTTTAAGAGTGTAAACCATAGAATTGTTGCTTTAGTCCTACTACCATGACTGAGTTTGTTACCTAAGGCAAGCTAAATACCAGTGGCATATTAGGGTGAATAAACATAAAATTGACTGACAAAATATATTTCTTTACATGAAAGAACAATATTTTTAATTTCAAGGAAATATTGCTTTTACACATGAAAACATGTTCTCAAGAAATCTCTTGTCTAAGTGCTGTAACATTGTGCCTACGCGTAAGACTCACTGTGTGCTATGTGGGGAGAAGGAAGAATTCCTTCAACTGCAGTGCCCTAAAAATATGAAGAGTTATTGAGGTACCTAGGTGTAGGCATTTAATGCCAGTTGAGACGCCCTGTGATAGTTCAAGATACATGTATGGTCCTAATGGATATGACACAGGAATGATGGAGGACTCCCACCTTTTAGTTGTGATACTCTGGGGCACCTCAAAATGTATTAGGGACATATATTTAGATACTTGATTAATTCCCTACGTTTCAAATTTAAGCAAGCTATGGGGGCTTTCTCAATGGAGAGTAACAGGTACATCTCAAAGGCAGTTAATCTCAGCTATTCAGATACCATTCTGAGATAGGTAGTCCCTTGTAGAAGGTTGCATTTCTCTGTAGAGAGAAGGTCTTAATGGGTAACCTACTAACTCAGGCATGACTCCTAGTTCTTCTTCAGCTAGTGCCAGGTGAGATGAATCCCACCCAGTTATTCTCCTGGGGGACCGTTACGCTATTGCAACACAAATATTAATAATGCATAGGTGTTTTGTTCCCCAGAGCTCAGAAGAAGCTGTAGGGACTTAATGTTAAATGTTTCTCCTTTCTGATGAGGGAATGGAGTAAGGGGAGTGAAGTGACTTAACTCAGTTCAGGTTGGCAGGCTATCAGCAGAGCTAGCAATGTAGTCCTTGCTTGTGGATGGCTAAATATGGTATATAAAAGCTACTTTATCCTAATAATGAATTGTTAATAACCTGGCTGGAAATAAAGATGGAACTAATTAGATTTGTTTCATGTTTCATGGTGAGTCAAATACTAAATAAAACTAATATAGGTGAATGAATTAATATGGTAAGAACATTAAACTTCACAAGGATGTTTACTGATAGACAAATGTAGGAAATTGAATGGGAAATAAAAGCAGTAAGTTTTACCTTTAGTGTCTGGACTTACTGGGAAGGTGTGAATATGTATCACCTTAACCAAATATTACAATGAAGAGAGAGAAAATTCATTACTGTCAGAGGGGAATATATTAACTTTACTGCAGTCTTCCACTACCCAGTAGAATATCTCTCTAGGGATGTATTGCAGGACTTCTGCACACTGGAAACACTTTGATGGCCTAGGTGTAAAGGAAACAGCTTTTTTTTTTTTTAAAAAAAAATCCTGTTAAAAGGAATGCTGGGAGCATGAGAACTTAAAAGTAAGTGAGAAGAATGTTTCCACCTTTCTATGTGTAATAAAAAGATATTCTTTAATTTTACATTGATTAATGGGTTCTTTGTCTTTAACTTCTATATTTTAGTACACAGTAAGAATATTGTTAATTTTTGGTTTTTTTTTAGAATTAAAGAAAGAGAAGGATGTGCTGGAAAATATAATTTTAAACAGTGGATACACATACAAAACCATACAGTGTCTGTTAGAGAAAAAAATTACTTACTATGCATAGAAGTCTCAATATGAATATGCATGAAGGTGATATGTACATGACAAAAGTGTTAATACTTCCATCTGAAGTTCCAAAAGGTGCCAATATGATATCTAAAAGCGGTGCATGCCATATTTTTACCAATTTGGGGTTCACTAAATGTATACTTTGCATACGTTCATGCATTGTTCAAAACGGGCCAGTATAATCTAGTTTCTCATATCTCTTTGTATGTGTTTATGTAACTACACACACATGCATGCAAACTTACGCCTAACATATCCTTAAAAATTTATACAGAAAAACTAAAACACCAAGAAAGGAAAATATGTGTCCTTTCTTTCCCTATCCTCTCTTCCGTTCAGTAAAAAAAAAAAAGAATTTGAAAGAAATACTGTCTATAAACATTATAATTTTGAATAAAAAGGCCAATTAACACAAAATATTTTAGAGACAAAATTTTTAAAAACTCTCACTGAAACCAAACTATGTCTTGATTTCTATAAACTTAATTAAAAACAAAAGCAACAACAATTTTTCCAATTCTAAAAGCTGAGTTCAAATATGACCTGACATAGTCCCTTTGAATTCAAAACCTGAAGGCTAGAATCACAGAATCACAGAAC
>VZTV01076745.1:0-47973 GCA_013400875.1 Anhinga rufa
CTTCATTTATCTGCAGCTGCCATTACAAGCTCGTGACTTTAGCTCCGTCGCCTTAACAAACGTTATTCTGTGTATTTGGGCCGATGGGTGTGTGTTGAAACAGGGCAACCTGCAGCACCCGTATCAGAGGTGCTGAAACGTTTCAGGTATGAAACTGTTCATAAATACATATTAGGACCAGAAAAGTATTGATTGTATTGGACATATCCATCGTGCAAAGGAATATTTTGGAAAATAAGGCTGGTGGTTTGACCCTGGTTGGACACCAGGTGCCCACCAAAGCCACTCTATCACTCCCCCTCCTCAGGAGGGCAGGGGGAGAGAAAATATAATGAAAAGCTCGTGGGTCGAGATAAGGACAGGGAGATCACTCAGCAATTGCTGTCACGGGCAGAACAGAGTTGACTTGGGGAAATTAGTTTAATTAATTAAAATCAAATCAGAGTACGGTTATGAGAAATAAAACCTAAATTTTAAAACACCTTCCCCCCAGCCCTCCCTTCTTCCCGGGCTCAGCTTCACTCCCGATTTCTCTCCCTCCTCCCCGCCAGCAGCGCAGGGGGACGGGGAATGGGGGTTGGGGTCAGTCCATCACACCTTGGCTCTGCTCCTTCCTCCTCAGTGGGAGGACTCCTCTCACTCCTCCCCTGCTCCAGTGTGGGTCCCTCCATGGGGTGCAGCCCTGCAGGGACAGGCTGCTCCAGCGTGGGTTCCCCACGGGGTCACAGCCTCCTTTGGGCACCCACCCGCTGTGGCGTGGGGTCCCCATGGGCTGTGGGGGGATATCTGCTCCACCGAGGGCCTCCCTGGGCTGCAGGGCACAGCCTGCCTCACCATGGGCTTCACCACGGGCTGCAGGGGAATCTCTGCCCCGGGGGCCTGGAGCACCTCCTCCCATCCTCCTTCACTGACCCTGGGGTCTGCAGGGCTGCTCCTCTCACATATCCTCACTCCTCTCCCCAGCTGCAGTTATGCAGGGTCGTTTTCTCCCCTCTTCTTCAATGTGTTATCCAGAGGTGCCACCACCATCACCGATGGGCTCGGCCTTGGCCAGTGGCGTGTCTCAATCTTGGAGCCGGCTGGCCTTGGCTCTATCAGACATAGGGAAAGTTTCTAGGAGCTTCTCACAGAAGCCACCCCTGTAGCCCCCCTGCTACCCAAACCTCACCATGCAAACCCAATACACTGCATTAAACTTCTCTGTGTGGCGCACTATGGTCTAGTGCTTATGGCATCAGAACCAGGTTTACTCCTTCTACTGACCGCTGGCGTACCGCTTCATCTTTCAGCCCCTTAATTTCCTTAACTATGAAAGAAAGACACCGAAAGCATGTTTCACTGTAGCGTACCGAACCGGTAAGGGCTGGGCAGTGTCGCTGACACACAAAAATCAACAACGAAATAAATCTTTAAAGGCCTGGTGCAAAGCTCTTCAGAGTCAATTTTTTTTTTTTTTCTATTGATTTCAACTGGCTTTGAAACAGATTATAAATTACCCTGGAGTTTAGCATAAGTTGCAGACATACAGCTGGGATGACACTTAAAAAACGTATGCCAAAAGTTTTTTGGAAACGCAGAAACTTCAGAGTTACTGTGTGCAGTAAGAATAATGTGTCACTAAAGGAATGCAGCTCTTCACTTGGAATATCTTTTAGAACCAATTTCCATTTCACAAAAAAAAAAATGGCATATTGTTTTCATTAGAGGAAAATAAGCATTCATGTTTGCCTTATGTTTCTTTCAAAATATTTGCATCACAAAGTTTTCAGAGTTTTACATTTGGAACCGTGCAAATCATGGCACCTGTTTTTTCCCCCACAGATGAACAAATGTGCAGTAGGGATCTATGTTGCTCCAAAAGGAAAGAGGGAAGCAATCCTTTAAAGCACTTCAGACTGCAACCAAGCCTTGCTTTGGTGAAGGACCATCGGTGAGATGCAGGAAAGGGCGCAAAACATTCACTTCGTTATTTCTGTTTGCTTGGCCTCCATTTCTTTCCTCTGTCCTTCTTTTCCGACTTCCCTTGAGACAAAACATGATTACGTGTTAGCATTGCAGCAACACTGCTGGAAACTAAAAGGACTGTAAGCATGATAACGCAGAGGGATCAGAGACTATAAATGGAAGAAGTTTCTTCTGTGGTTAGAAAAAAAATAATCAAAGAGGTATTTACCCATGAAACTTGTTCCTCCTCTTTTCCTTTTTCCATTCAAGCCCGTAGGGTTGATTGGCACAGGGATTCATTATTACTCCCTTTCTGATAACAGATCCTGAAAAATGGCATCGCGCTACCTGAAGGCATCTCAGTAAGGATGGTTTATACCAGGCACAGAACTGATCTTTTAATTTGACATTTGCAGTGTTGTCCTTATTGTCATGTGTGGACAGTCTAAAGAAACCACATAAATATTTTGAGTAATTTTGTGCTTTTGCTTTCTTACGTGAACTCTCTAAAAATCTCACATGTATACTTAAAGAGAAAAATAGGTGACAGTCTTTACTTTGGGCACAGACTCAACGTAGTAATTAAAAACAAATACTAAGTACAAATTAACTATAAAAGCATTAAGGGAAACCAATAGGTACATAACTAAGTAATGACAAAATTTGCTCTAATAAATGCAAATATTGTATTGGATAAATCTTCTTTTGGTATAAATCAGCAGAACTTTTTTGATTGTAATATATGTAAAACAAGCTACCTGGTTAAGAGGAAAAGCATGATCGTTCTTCAAGCCAAAGAGCCATCAAGTCCACCACTCAGTAGCAAATGCCCACCCAAGAGTCTCAAAACCAGAATTTGATCTGCTCTGTGTATCTTACTGCCTTCCAAAGGTCACTAACTCAGGGATCTTGTCATCTAGGTAACCCATCCAGAATTTTGTATTTAATAGCTAGCTATGAATCTTTCTCCTAAATTCTTTAGGTATCGACATAATCACATGCGTGGAGTTACACAACATAATTCTTACACAATGTGGGGAAGAAAAAGACCCCAGCTCATTTCGGTCACATTAAGCCTGGGTGCTTTTGGTTCTTATGTTGAGAGAAATAGTGCATAATCATTCTCTAATCATCTTTTCAAGGTTTGACTAAGCTCTCATGTAGTCTCCATTCTGTCATTTCTTTTCCATTTAAAGGGTCTTAGTCTTTTCTTATAGGAAAACTGTTCTATTTTTCTGCCTCACCCTTTTTAATCCTTCTCTGTCAAGTGTACTGTTTCTTCCTCTGCTTTATTCAGTCTTTGACGGGATAATCAAAACTGAACGAAAATTCAGAAAATGCATGCGCCCTGTAATGATATAATGTGATTTTTTTTTTTTCTGTAGCACTTAACTAAATAACATTATAATCGTTCCATCAGGCCTTTGACAACTTCAGAGCAGCGAGCTGATATTTTCAGAAAACCCTCCGTAAAGAGGCAGGTCTAAACTGTGGGACAAAAGAAGCACTTCCTAGCTCCAAGGCGCTGGCGAGAATCCTCACCACATCCCAGCTACATACACAAACAAGATCTAGGTACACACCCTTGCCTTCCAAAACAAATATGTGCTTAAGCAGCAAAGCAGAGAAACTGCTCCTTTAAGTCTTTCAGTCTGCACTCTTGAAGAACCAGAGCCTTAGACGCAACAAGGAGCACAGTTATCCCATAATTAACATGAAAACAGGTCTCCACCATCAATTGCCTGCCTGTGAAAACCTGATTCAGAGCCACTGCTTTATGTACATATGTATATTGCCCCAGCACAGACAGGACATGAACCTGCTGGAGCGGGGCCAGAGGAGGCCACGGAGGTGATCAGGGGCTGGAGCACCTCTGCTATGAAGACAGGCTGAGAGAGCTGGGGGTGTTCAGCCTGGAGAGGAGAAGGCTGTGGGGAGACCTTATTGTGGCCTTCCAGTGCTTAAAGGGGGGCTGTAGGAAAGATGGGGATGGGGACCACCTTTTAACAGGGCCTATTGCAATAGGACATGAGGTAAGGGTTTTAAACTAAAGGAGGGAAGGTTTAGACTGGATAGAAGGAAGAAATGTTTTTCACTGAGGGTGGTGAGACCCTGGCCCAGGTTGCCCAGAGAGGTGGTCAATGCCCCATCCCTGGAGACATCCCAGGTCAGGCTGGACGGGGCTCTGAGCAACCTGCTCTAGTTGGGGATGTCCCTGCTCGCTGCAGGGGGTTGGACTGGATGGGCTCCAAAGGTCCCTTCCAACCCAAACCATTCTATGCATCTATAAACACACACAGAAGGTGGTTTTTTTTTTCACCTGAATATGTTTATTTGCATTTAGTGAAATTAATTTCATCTTTTTGGTTTATGCCTCAGTCACAGTATTATGATCCTTCCGATCTGGCCCCATACGCATTTTCATCCTAATACAGAATATTATTTGAGGTGCGAGTTCCATCATTTCGGACACAAATGATAATCCTGTCAGTACTGTGAAGGAAAAACCAAGGCAATGATCCAGCAAACAGATCTGCAGAATTGAAGGCAATGAACTCTGGACACAACAATATGCCTATGCTGACCTAATTTCAGATCTAGTATTAAAAACTGCCTCTTTGATAACACAGTATATTGGTTCTTTAATACTAGATATGATTCATTTGATGCATTTACCTATTTTCATCCAGATGAATGAATGAAGCTTCACCTTCAAATAGTTTTACCTGAGAGTATTAAGTATAATTAAAATAAATGTCAATTAGGGAACCTGAAGCAATCAGGCAAAAGAAATATGAGTTAGAGGATCTTTTCCCAAAAGGCTCACATATTTTCACCTCATGGGATGACACAATATACACGGGCCGTAGTTTCTCATCTAGTCAACTCTGCATCAAGCTCTGCGCTAAGTATATCTACTAGAAACACATCCAACGTTGATCGGAAGATTGCAAGCGACAGACAACCCACTACAGCTGCAGGTACACTGTGCTACTGATTAATTGCTCTCACTTTTAAAAGCTTACATCTATTCTTAGACTTATTTATCTCACTTCAGCTTCTAGCCACTAGTGTGCCTTTTTGTACTGGATCAAATAACAAGTTAGGAGGAGAAGGCAATTCACAGATAGATTCTAAGGGAGCTGGCAGGAAAAGCAAATAACTCGGCACTCTATTTACTTCAATTTGCAGCTCTTACTTCAAGGCTTTCTTCCAAATTATCATCCATAGCCGAGAACTCTACCCACACTCATCTACCTTCATGCGGGTTTCCTCTCTCAGTCCAAAAACCTACTGACAGAGCTTCTACGTTTGTCTCCCTGCTGTATGTCTGCTCATGCCCAATACATTGCTTCCCAGCTCTTATAAGAAAAATTGCAAGGAAAAGTGGGTAAACTATTTCAATAAGGTCACTGGAGTGACTTAAGACAGACCAACACCTGGTCCTTTAAGTTGGCTACTGCGTGCTGTTGTCTTTTGTTCCTTTTCCTGAGGAGTCTTCGCTTAAGAATCAGCAAGCCGTGTCCCCCATTTGGACGGCCATGTCTCCACTCCCGTGCTCTGAAAATCTCCCACAGCAAGCTTGCCGTTACACCCCGCCCGATCAATAACGCCAGAGTTGGAGAGAGATTGAAATTCTGCGGAAGAAAACAACCACAACTCTGCGAGCTTGTGAAAGTGAAGGGTTACAGTGACAGTATAACACAGCCTATGCCCATCTACGAACGTCTTTTGCTGTCTTTGGTGCTTCAGAGATTCGTGAATTACTGGGATCTTGCTTGCATTACTGAGTTTGATTTGTTTGCCGCCTGACAGGCTAGGAATGGCAGTTCACTGGTATGAACCAAGCCCTTTAGATCTGCACTAGGAAGTGAAATGACAAAGCACCAGCTACAGTCATGCAAGGAGGTGACTGGAGGAGACTACCCCAGTGACAAATCAAAGCAGCGGTCGTGAAAGAAGCACGGTGGAGGCTGCAGGAGGCAACAGCTCCCTTCTCTCTTCTGTACTAAATAACCTGACCTTTACAACCCCATAGGTGGTCTCTTCAGAAAACAGAAAGAGGTGAAACAGCAGAGGAGCTCTGCCAGGCTCCACAGGCAGATTTCTGCCAGTTCCAGATGCCGGGAGAAACATGCATCCAGAAGGATGTTACGTGATGCGTAACTTAGATCCGTACAATACTACGCTATATTCCAAGCTGCCGATAAAAGAGGGACTTCAGCTGTCAGGATCTGTAGCTGTGCAGTGCTGTGGCTCAGCCAAATTAACTACACTTAACAGAGATGGAGTACTGGACCAAAAGAAAGCTGTACTAGTACTCTAGAGCTAACCCAGGTATCTTCACAGCACATTATTTTGTAGCATAGCGATATACCCGTAGAGTTCATGGTACAAAAAAAAAAGAAGGCAAATTCACAAAATAAAGTATAATACTGAAATACTAAATTATCGCAAGAAAATTCCTTGGTGTGCTATACCAAGGACCAGAGAAGTAATTCTGCCTGCACTGAACAGCACTGGCCTCAGAAATCGTGCCCCAGTACATTTTCTAGCAGGAATGAATCACAATACAGCATTCCACCCCAGTACCCAAGCGCACATTGTTTCTAAAATTCATTAAGAAATGTCTGAGGTATTAATAGTCTCCATGGCAGCTTCCGAACAGGTTGCAAATTAACACATTCAGACTACCGAGCTCCTTACCACTTTGGATTCTTCACCGACCAGTTGATTTGTTAAGAGCTAGAGGTATGGCCTATCTTCATTTTCCAATTATTCTAATATCTGTAACTGATCTCTTACTCCTCCGACATGAACAGCACAGTACTGTTATACCTGACAACCACTGGAACCTATTTAAGTGCATAAATATATGCTCTGTATCTCTATGTACAGATGTACTTAATAAACACGCTGATGTGTTAGTGGCATGTTACCAAGATCTCCCAGAAGTCAGGAACCAACAGCACGGATACTGAGAGACTGCAGATATTTATAACTGAGTGAAATTTCAGGAGGAGGGGGGAAGGACACACAGCAAAAGGCACACCCTAGGCTTTTGCCCAGAAGAAATATAGAAATCTTAAAAAAAAAAAGGACCACCAAGCTATTAACCTGGTGGGGGGGAACAAACACCCCACCACCAACACAACAACAACAACAACAACAAAAAACAACAAAAAACCCCACAAAACACACAATAATTCTCAGAAATAGCTGCACAGGTTTGAGATATTCCAAAAGGAACCCTGCACAAAGCAGAGACCCTGAACAGAAAGTATGAGTCTAAACAGTTAATATTTGGTAAAGCTGCAAGCAGCTGAAGACAAAAGCCTATAATGGGAAGTGTCAGGCATCTTAATAGGCAGCAATATAAGCACCACCTATAATAAATGAGGGAGGGATAGAAAAAGGGAGTATAAACAAATTAACCATAGCCTAGAAACCTCAAACAAGTGTCTCACTTTGCTGAAAAGAAGATTTTTCTTACTAACAAGTACAGGATTTTTACATGACATATTGAGAAGTATATTTCTTTGCAATGCTGGTCTATCTCAGAGGTATCGTAAGTATAGAACCATGTAATGTGGCTGTTACTATGGAAACAACTCCTTTTCTAAGGAAAATCAGAAGGTATAAGTCAAGTAAAATCCCAAATAATTTCTTGTGACATAGGTTGGACATGTTGTTAAACTGCACCCTTAACTTGTTGCATCCCATTTCTGTCAATTCTTTCCCGGCTCTACATGTTTCACATAAAAACCAGCAATATTAATTTTTCCCCACGTTAATTGAAGTAATATATCCTGGGCATGCAGTACAGATTTCTTCACCTCAGCAGTAAATGCAGAGCAGACCAAGATGGGCTCTGAAGATATCTCTGCTAAGAGACATGCCTTCTTCACACAAGAATCTGTCTCATCAGCTAAGAACCGGTGAGGTGGTACCCGGGTTCCTGAGGGCATAACTTTCCACCTTCCATGCTGAGCAAAGAAAGAAAAATGAGCAAAATAAACCATGTCAAATACGAGGCAATCTGTTTGTTTGTTTTCCATAAATAAAAATAATTCTATACAGACAGACAACTCGCTACGACGAGCGTAAGAACACTTGGGAAATAAAGAGAAAGCCTCAGAGAATGAACTGTTAAGATTGGCTGTTACAAATTCTTCTCTCCCAAATGTTCATGTGTTACCTGCCCATAACCCCTCGACTCTTGCTTTGCCCCTGTCCAAGAACTAAGTTTCCAATGTCCACAAAGTCTCCCCAAAGAAACCCCAATAATTAACTGTGAACAAAAGCTATAACGTTTAACCTCTCTTCCGGCACTATTCCCTCAGCCTGGTCTACAGCCTCCCAAATATTGTTCCCTTACTCAGTTTGCCAACTCATTCTATCAACTCTCCATCGCTTGCCACCACGCTCCCTGCGAAGAATTCTGTTTACAAATCCATTAACCTTCCTCTTTCTCGCTATCACTTAGGCACATAAAGCCTTTGCACCACAAAAGATGAAGATCTGGGGTGAGATGACACATTGCTTGGCACAGCAGAGCGACATAAATTTCAAGGAAATCAAAACAAGACACACTTTCTATGTAGTCCCAACATGAAAGTAATTAAAAGCAGCAGATAGGGGTCTGACTGCTCCCTTTCCTAGTAGGTCTGTAAGTGTGCAGGCAATTTCTTTGTATGAATGTGACAGGAGAAATTTAAATCTGAACTCTACCCACAGCCAATAAATTTTACATTAGCCTTTTACCTAATAAGAATGACAACCTCATACAATGCCTCTGTGACCCAGAAAGGAAAAAGATTAAGGAATTACAGGGAATTTCAAACCCATTGCTGCCTCTCTATATGAAAATCAAAGTATGAGCATTGCCTCTTTTCCGAGTAGTACTTTTCCTCAGTGTAAAGGTTATGTCCAGCCAACTGGGAAACACAAACTCTCCCACGTGGCTTTGGGGACCAGTTGCAGCGTCAAGAGTCTGTTACTGCTCAGTACCTGCAGTAAATCAGCAGGTTAAAAAAAAAAAAAACAAAAACAAAAACAAAGAAAACGTTTGAGTAAATTTGAATAATACATAAGTCGAAAGAAATTGTCATCTGCTAGGAACTTTCCACACAAACAGAAAAAGGGGCTTCAGTACTTCATCAAATAAGCTATTCACCATGAATTATTCACTTAGTTTTACTACTAAGGCTTCCGTGTGCTTCAAGTCACGCAAATCTGATAGGGAGATATAAACCTGGGAATCAGGGTTGTGAAGGTCTTGCCTGCTCTTATATTTTCTAAGAGAGGAAATGAAGTTAGAATAATTATATTTTTCTATTTTTATCTTGGCTATTAATCTCTTGGCTGGATTACTGAGGGATGCAGTATCTCTGCTTTGCCCTTTCAATGGCCCGTTCCCTCTAGAAGTCGCTAAAGGGGATTTTTCCTTTCAGCTGTACTTTTGCCCTTTGTGAATCAAGTCTCTAACGATCAGAGGAGTCTAGAAGTGAGTTAAAGTGCCTGCGGATCAGAAGACTTGTTTTCAGGACGCACCCATATTCTTGAAAGCAAGCAGTCCAAAGAGAAACACTTTCAAGGGAAGGTTGATGATAATATAATCGAGAAGGGAGAAAAGAAGCAAGAAAAGAAGAGAGAGCCACGTAAGGAACAGAATGAAATAGTGATTAAGATGCAAGTAGCTTAAATGGAGAATCCCCTGTCCTTGAGTTACCATTTAACAAAGAAAGGGGCAGAAGTTCCGAAATATATTAATATCATAAAGGAAAACTCAAAACGTGTTACTGTGATAAAAGACATCACAATGTCTTCCCAGGTCTGCAGACAATCCAAAAACAATATCTCTGAGTAAAAAAAAAAAAGTCCTTCTTTTGTCCCTAGAGGACTCCTTCCTGCAGGAGGCTGCAGAAGCAGCCTGTTTCCAGTAACGCAGCTGCAGGTAAATACGATCTTTTTCATGACTGACAACAGCCAAACTGACTGACAAACAGACTTTACTCTGTTTAGCGAGGCATCATCTCCATTTTCTGGAGCTCTAGAGTGAAAGCTCGGTGAAGCACACCGTGGGTGTCAAACCGCCCCCGTGGATTGTAAACAAACCCCCTAATAACTAATTAGATTGTCCCAACTTCTGTCCTATAGCTGTGCGCTGCCAAGAAGTCTCTGAAGAGGCCCAAAAACTGAATGGAAATGGATTCTGACCTAAAGCAGTTCATCACAAGTGAAGCATTTTGCTGGTAGAGTACAGGGAAGCTGGTGGAGATCAGTCCAATCTGATGTATTTTTCCATACTGGATTTTATTTTCTGTTTGGCAATACCGCATGTTACAGTATAAATTTCAGCTAGTAAATATGTATGCAGGGTTTTTATTACATAATAGTTGTAAGGTTAATAGTCACTGGTAACACCTATATTTAATATCTCAATGAGGCTGCAAAATGCCAAGTTGAATAGTTTTAACACATATTAGCTCTACCCGTGAATCTACAAAAAGAACCTCTCCAGAAAAATATTCAAACCAAGATCAGTATTGATTTTAGTACCTGGAAAACACACTGGATAGTATAAAATGATAAATGTCTACAGAATACTTGCTGGTACCGATGGAAAGAAAGATGGATAAATATGGAATCATATGATACACAAACTCTAAACTAAGAGCAAATATAATACCATCATCGTCTATGGTTAACTTCTTTGATAACCTATGCGCTAATGAGTAAATGTATGGACTAATATACCAAGGAACACTGAATTCTGTATACTCACATTTAGTAGAAGAAAGAGTGCTTGAATTCACGTAGCGTGCACCAGGAGGTCAGACTAGCACCTACTTGGTCTCATCTGTTTTGCTGCCTGTTCTATTGACAGCGTTTTTTAGACTCGTGGTTTGCAGTTTATGCTACTTCCTTTAGATACACGTACTTTCTACGGATACCAAAACTTCAAATATAATAGTGCAAGTTCCACCGTATCATTTCATCCAGAGGCGTCTGCTTAAACTGGAAGCAGGGACGTAGGAAGGAGAGAGCGTAGCAGCGTCAACCAAGACGGACCGATTTAACGCCATCACAGAAGTGGATCACGACTGAGAAGAGAGGATAGCAGTGAACGAATGTAAATAACTGACACCAAATTTGTTTTCAGTTTCTACATCAGCTATTTTTCTAAAGCCTCTCTCTTGATGTCCAACCCACGAAGCATGTTGTTTTGCAACGCCTTTCCACTAGCTGTAGAGTAACGCTTCTCTAACAGGTGGAATGTCCCGTGTATTTCAGGAGAGATACACGTGCTCACACCGATATTGTGCGTAGGTACGTACATGTGCACATAAGTCCTGACTAGAAAAGATAATATAAACACATTAGCAAGTTATACACCTTAATTTACAATTACTAAGATTTATTTTTTCCTATTTTGTTATGTTAGAGAATGGTAAATAATGCCTGCCTTGCTTACTACACAGAAGAACTGCTACAAGAAGCTATTAAACTATATAAAAACTATATATAACAATTATTTTAAGAGCATTAAAAAAATTAAAGGTTTAATCAAAGTACATATATTAGCTAAAACTATCTTTTTTTTACATTTAGATACCCTAACCAAGGTTAAAAATGAATGGGCCGGTTCAGACCACAGGAACTTTGGTCTGAATTTTTCAGTGAATATTTCAGTGTCCCAAGGTGCACACCAATGCCAATATTCAAACCCCCCTTAGACTGGCAGTCAGATAAGGCCTGTTGATATTAACGGCTGTTACACCCTTCCTTGCCTACGTGTTTTTTAAAAAATCGCTCTCACAGCCTTCCAGATTTTTAGCATACTTGATTCTTTCTCATTCTGTCCTGCCTTCCCATCTCCCAGAAAATTTCACGGCTCCAAGTGAACTGGTGAAAATACGGAAAATGTTTTCCAGCATCTGCTAGCCAAACTGAAAACAAAAGTGTTTAAGACTAAAAATATTTCTAGAAAGCAGGCACCGCAGTACTTCCACTTTATCAGAAAATAACATTACCAAGGACTAGAAATAATATTTTTATTAGGCTTAAAAAGAAAATGTTGGCATCACTTGGTGACCAGAGAAGACTCTGCACAACATGATCTAACAGGATATTTAGAAGTGGCTCAAGCAGCCTGATGCCATCAAAAATGAAGGTCATGAACTGCTGCTATAATGGGATTATTTTTAAGCCTTGTGGTCCTTTGCGCCAGAGCCTGGCGTATTTTCAGCACTTGTTTCAACAGGGGTGTCCTAGGCCACAGGAGGATTTGCTGTTCTAACAGTCACTAGTGAAAATTCCTATTCTAGAGCAAAGCTTCAAAGTATCCTTATTCAAAGGATTTTTTTCCACAACAGCCCTATATCACTTATTCAGAGCTAGACTAAAAACATACCACAGAGAAAAACCTAAAAGAGTATTTGCATGCAGCAACAGGCTGACAGCTACTTGGTCTTGAGGGTGGTGGGGTGTGAAGGAGCACGGTTTTGCTTTATATATCATAAAAAGACTTGTAGTAATGTCCTTTTCACTTTTCCTGACAGCCACTGTAAATAAACCTCATTCTCCTCCAAGCGCCGCAGCCCACCAGTTGGGAAACACCGTTCTGCTTTTAGAAACAGTTGCTGGCCACCGGCTGGCAGGAGCGCACGGTTCCTTCTGTATACACCCTGGGCTACCCAGGTCGCTCCTCCGTCCTGCCCTGAAGGAGGCAGAGCCCATGGCAGAGGATGCCACCGCTGCTGCGACAATCAGAATTCGGGCCACAGGTTGCATCGTCAATCGATAACATCAATAAAGCGGCAGGTTTCCATCTCACCTAAGTAGGAGGTCACCTACTTTTTCATAAGGATTATGCATTTTTATTTATAGATATATAAAAAAATACATTTATATATCCACAGATTTTAAAAAAACCCAATGCCAAGGGGGAGTAAGCAAGCTGCCACTCACTCAAACGTCCTGCCATGCAGCCACGTCTGGCGGGGGGGGTGGTTAAGGGAGGTTTGGCAGCGAATGCGCTTATGGTCCATCTGCTCACAGCAATACCAACGACGCGCCAGGTTTCTAACTGTATTCTTCAGCAACGCTGCAGTGTTTATTGTTCGAGTAGATTGTTTTCCTGCTACTTAATGCTGATTTGTAAGCTCTGTCTCTTTTTAGTGCTGTTTTCATGAAAATGAAAGGGAACGCAATAAATGACTCTACCAGCACAGCCTTTCCTCCCGTGTACCACAGTCTGGGGGAGGCCCATTATTGTTGGCTACAGCTAATTCACTGAATAAGAGAAGGTTCTACATCTAGATTTGAATATGTAAATAATCCGGTTCGCAAGAGAAACACATATTTCGCCACCACGTATTTAATTTCCACTTGCTATGCTCTGCCCCACGCTGCTTTGCATCTCTGTAAGTCTTCAATTACTATCATTGAATCAGTCACACAGTGTACACCCTGACTGTCACATGGATCTGCATCAAATTCACACGAATACGCTCGTGCCTATAGTTCAACTAGTCTGTTTCTATGGTTATGACAGATATATTATTGCTTTTCCTTAATTATATACCTTGCTCTTGAACACTCTTTGTGATCCAGTCCCTAGATTAGACTCTTTGCAACAGGCTCTGCTGACATTAAAGTGAAGAACTAATGTACTTCCCCCCCTCCCCACCCCGAGCTGAGGAACACTGGAGGCTTAAAGAAGCTGTACAATAAACGTCAATGGCCGCAGATGGCTAACAGACACTGATTTAAAGAACAACAGAATGATATGAGCCCTAAATTACTCCGTGGGCAAGATTTTGTGAGATAAGAGTGTTCTGATGAGTATGGTGCATCTTTAAGCCATTTAATCACCATCTGAATCTTTCAATTGATTTTGCTACATTTTACATCACGCTGTACCATAATCATATACCTAGCAGAGCAGAAGCTGTCTTCTCTCAGACACCTTGCATGTTATGCAAGCTGTACTTGCTTAAACAAAAATATATCTCCGTTTGGAGGGATTAAAAGCAAGTTCCTTCTGAAGCCTCAGAGGTTTATGCTGCCGCAAACCTAGCTAGCCTCATTATCTCATTGCTGGCCCTGGCCTGACTCACACAGGTCGTATCAAGTCATCAGCCAAACTCTTACACAACAGCCAAGCTCTTAAGATTTCTCCGTATGTTCATCCCAGTGCACAACATCAGCGTCCAATTCATTCTACCCGTCATTTCAACACAATTATTTTGCACCAGCAGCCATCAGCATCTACCCATTATGACACAATGCATTTTAGAAGAAAACTTTTCCTTTTAAAAAATAGAATTGAAACCTCAGGGAAAGAGGCGCTTCCACACTATTTCATTTGCCACGACTCTCACTCAGCAGCATGGCACCTTCCTTCCTGAGAAGCCAATGCAGAGGACTCTCTTTCTGGTCTTCATCGGTGTACTTGTACCCCCAGCCTCCAAAGCGCTTTGGGAGCAGGTGGTTAGTACCAACTCTTGGTTGTTGCCAAGGGATAGAGCTCATTACAGCGTCCCTTCCTGCACCAAGACATGTCATTTGGAACAGCATTAGAAAGAACAGGACTGTAAGTGGCATACATCCCCTCCTCTTTATTGTGCAACATGGGTGCTGCGGAGATCCAAGACATTTCAACCTCCTCACCCATCTGCAGCGATAACACCTTGGATTGTCCACACAGACCGAAAAATCAGATAGACCTGACCTTGTGCCTACTGGAATCTGCACAGAGCCCTGAGAGCTCGGTCTGCTGTTGAGGCATACGCAGGAGGGGAAGGTATTATGCACACGTAATCATGAAGAGAACAGGATATATACGCACACCATTCATTGGTAAATAGACCGAGTCCTACCTGCACAGAAAGAAGTTCACTAGAAATAGAATATATTACAGCACAGAAGAAAGGCTGGGGGTAAAAATGGGGGAGAGGAAAAAAAAGGGGTGGGGATAGGGGGAGAGAAACCAAACCCCATGACAGGAGAAGGGAGAGGAAGGGAGAGAAACATGCTTTGGACAAAAGACCCAAAGTACTGTACAAGTGTCCTGCAGGACAAGCAGGGCATCAAGGCTATCGGAATGACAGTGACAAGCACTGAACGAGAACAACCCGTAAGTCTGTAAAAGTGAAGCATAAAGGAGGTATGGCTTACATGTTAAAATAATGATAAATACCATCTTAAATTTCCCCTTCGTCCCAAAGCACATCAGACAGGCCAACAGAGCAGGAAGACTGCGGGCTGAAGCACAGGGACCGCTTAGCAACGCACACAATAGCGAAGGGCAGGGAGAGAGGGACCATCACATTCAATTGAAAGGGTAAGAAGAATTTAGAAAGACAGAATGTAATTACTTAAACTGGACTCTTGCCAGGATACTAGAGATATCAACCTTGCTTTAAAGACCTTTAAGAGGTAAAACATCAGGTACAAAAGAAGACTGGGAAGATTATATACAGAACTTCCAAGAGCACAAAAAGAAAATGCACTGCAGAGGGAGAAAGCAAAGCTGCACAAGAGGTTAAGCTAAATAACAAGAAATTTTCAAGTGAATTAAGAACATGAGATCAGTGAAGGAGACTATGAAAGTCCTCTAAGAGGTAGGAACTATAATTTATTCACAAGAGGGAGAGAACGGCAGTAATTCAAAGTGTGCTGGAGCCAAGAATCCAAGTGTAAAGTTCAAAAATGACACATTCTGTCAAAGGAGTTTGAAAGAAACATACTACGCCAGGTCAAAACATAAAAATGTAGGAAATGACTTGGAAAAATCCACCAGGCCATAATTGGCTTTAACCAAAACCTTAGTTGTAACTGGCAGATGTGAAGCAAGTGATGATGGGGATGAGGCTGTAAATAAAGTTGTAAGTTCCTAGGAGAGGAAAAAGATAAAAATCCAAAATAAACAATGCACAAATTAGACATTGCAATGGAGGACAGAGGTCAACAGGAAGCATTTTTCACTCTAATCAGGATCAAGTAGACTACAAGGAGATAAAGTGCCAAACCTCCACATTCTTAAGAATGTGAGGTAAAATTAAGGTTTCCACCAACTACTGCTGTGTTAAATTAATAGTGAAGAGATGCATGCAACAGCATAACATTTAAAATAATAACAACCAGAGAAAGCCCAGAAGGGGAGCTGGCCTGAAAATCATAGAATGGTTTGGGTGGGAAGGGACCTTTGGAGCCCATCCAGTCCAACCCCCTGCAGTGAGCAGGGACATCCCCAACCAGACCAGGTTGCTCAGAGCCCCGTCCAGCCTGACCTGGGATGTCTCCAGGGATGGGGCATCAACCACCTCTCTGGGCAGCCTGGGCCAGGGTCTCACCACCCTCAGGGTAAAAAAAATCCTTCCTTCTATCCAGTCTAAACCTGCCCTTCTTTAGTTTAAAACCGCTACCCCTTGTCCTGTCACAACAGGCCTTGCTAAAGAGATCGTCCCCATCTCTCCTACAGCCCCCCTTTAAGCACTGGAAGGCCGCAATAAGGTCTCCCTGCAGCCTTCTCCTCTCCAGGCTGAACACCCCCAGCTCTCCCAGCCTGTCTCCATAGCAGAGGGGCTCCAGCCCCTGATCACCTCCGTGGCCTCCTCTGGCCCCGCTCCAGCAGGTCCATGTCCTGTCTGTGCTGGGGGCTCCAGAGCTGGACGCGGCGCTGCAGGGGGGTCTCACCCGAGCGGGGCAGAGGGGCAGAATCCCCTCCCTCGCCCTGCTGCCCACGCTGCTGGGGATGCAGCCCAGGGCACGGCTGGCTTTCTGGGCTGCCAGCGCACATCCAGTCGTAGTATCTTTCTGGTATACACAAATTTAATACAGTTTGGTCCCCCCAGTAACCCTACATTGACACGACCGCATATTTTGCAGAATGACATCTGGAGGGGACCGAAATCCCATATGGAGTTCTGAAAGAAGGTCCTTGTATCTTGATCCACACTGTATTTGAGTCAAAAAAGAAGAAAAAAAAAAAAGGCATAAGAGAGAAATTATCTGGCAAAACAAGAAAGAATTTCATTGCTGGGGAGGGAGGCACAGAGGAGAAACCAACTGTGATCGCATTGATGTAGGGAACTGTCCCACCTGCAATGAAATCCTTTTTCCACCTTTCCTATAGTTTTAAGTGATAAAGTATGTAAGGAAAATAAACAAATCTCTCTCTTCCGCATAGCTGTATAGGCACAGCTCAAAAAGATACTGTTTTTGAAGACTTCACAGTACACATGCACAGAGACCCACCCTTAAAGGAACCTATCGTCTTCCTGATGTAGAAGCCAACTGATTTTGCATAGGATAAAATAAATAAGGACTTAGAAATACAGATGGTGAATCATTCAATTAGTTTTAGCTTTGCATTGCAGTAGCTAAGGGAAATTCTGATCAATATAGTGAACATTCAGCTTTCTAAACATAAAGCGCATTTCATACAAAGCTGAACATTTTTCTCCTTGTCACACAGAATTATCTTAATTATTGTTTCAGGGAACAGCTTTACATAGAATCATCTAGTAGTCCAAAATGCTGCTCAGAAACTCATCACTGGAATAATTTATGATTTTTTCCTCCTAACATCTTGGGCTTGTTTGATATGCTTGCCATTTCTCGCTGACAGGGAGGTCGATTAAATCACATTTATATTGTAAACGTATGCATTGCTTTTTACCCTAGGCGGTGGATGAAGAGATACAGAGCCCCATGGGAAAAGCAAGCCAATCCACTTTCATATTGCAAATTTCTGCTGTTCGGAAGAAATGAATGGTTGCCAGGGAGAGCTGGGAATTACTTGAGGATGCAAAATGTTATTTTAGAATCCTTTTGAGAGAGGTTTTTCTCTCCCCCACCTCACCATTTTCACATCTTCCGCTAATGCAGCTCACATCAGTTTCTATGAAAACACTGAAGGAATGCACTTCACCAGCATTCTTCAGAGGATCTGTATAAATCAGGCTTTTACTCTGCCTGCATAAAGCAGGCCGTTTCTTTACTTTCAAAGGGAGAGGGGAGAAGGGATTTGTAACATTTTCCAAAGCATTATGTCTCCCAAAGATCATTCGAGATGGGGAAGGTCACCACATGTTTTTGAACTAAAAGAAAGTGTTAAAAATGGGGAGGGTAAAGGTCATTGCTCAGGGCCATGGAAAAATGAGGCTGCGGTATCATTAACCTAACAGAACTAATTAGGAAACATTCAGCTTTTATAAATTATGCAAAGCACTCAATTTACACTTTTTCAGATTTCTACCATAACAGAGATAATTAGGAAACATTTACAGCAACAGTGTAACCTAATAAAGCAACCCTTTCATATCAGGATACCGTCCCACTAATACTTTCATACTTACAATAGTGAGAACCAAGTATTATTACCTGAAAAAGCTTTATGGAAGCCGTTTCATCTGTGACCTAAGACCAGCAAGATCATGTTGCTATTTCCCCTTCACTCAATGCAATAGCAAAGACTCAGCCAGTCAACCAACTAGGTAAATAACTGACTGTACAACTCTAAGGGCTTCTTACTAGTTTAATCATGGCAGAAAATGAGTTTATCTGATTTCACCTTAAGAATATATACCTTGCCATTGAGGGCTTATGGAAACTCAGGGTCAAATCCTGCAGTGGAGTCCATTCCCACTTAGTGCCCCTGAAAAACTGGGGAGCTTGGACATTTTGGTGTTAATTTTATCAGCATAAAGCCTTCTGAAATGTCAGCTTGGTTCTCTGATTAATTTTTAGAGGGCTTACATTGTCAAAGTATTAAAAAAAAGGATACTCTAACAACAACAACAAAAAATCCCTAACTCAGAAACACTCAAAGGATGACATCTTTACAGCATACAAAATATCCAGGTTATTTAGCTCTACACACTCTGCACTGGTTTTTGAAACATGGTTTGTAAATCTAACTAGATCCTTTTCCTCCTCCTCTCAGAAAGAGAAAGAGAAAAAAAGAGGAATATATAAAAGATGGAGAAAAAAAATGGGGGCCAGAATCAAACTGGGAGGGGAAGGCGGGAGGGGTGCGAGTATTAGATAAGAGGAAAGGGGAGGTAAGGATCAAAGTCTTATGAAAGTCAAAAGATATAAAAATTCAACACCCTCTAGTATTTCAGGGGGTTAAGGAGATAGGCAAATACACTCCTGCCTTCAGATCTTCTATTTGTAATGCTTTGAAGAGTGAGTTACAGTGAGATTCAAAGCCTACCAAAGTCAGTGGAAAGATTCCCTCCACTGATCTTTAGATGTTCTGTAGGAAATACATCCTGATTTGGCTACAAGATTTTTGATGACAGTGCAAAGGACTTCACGTATAATCATGGAGATTCAGCTTGTGAGCTGTGGGAGATAAAGACCAAGAATGAATTCTGGTATACTAGAGCTTTTGGAAAAGTGCAGAACATAACTCAGCAGAGAGTTTACTTGTATATCATCCATCATTTTTCCTCCCATGAAATGCACAGTCAGAAATATACACCGTACGCCTGAGAACAACAAAAGTTGATCTACCCAAGTCCCTGATGTTTTTCCTCTTCACCAAAAATAAAGCGTTCACAAAAATATTTGCAAAAATCCCTTATATTTCTACTATTGACATAGCTCCAATACTTATGCAACTCCAACGAAAAGTCACTCTTGGAACCTTTTCATGTTTTCACTGTGTAAAGCTTCTGCCCTGAATCAGAATAAAATATACATGGCTTTTCTCCCTCACCCATGTTTTTCTAGTTACAGCAAAGGTCTAATATTCCATCATTACAGTCTCTAAGCGGAGGATCAGCCCCTCAACCAGGTACACTGCACTCCCTGATGCACGACGTAATTTGCTGAAGCGGCACGTATAAAAACCAGCCAGCACTGAATGATGTGTAAAAAAGTTTGCAATCTGAGTACTAGTACTTTCTTTCCTAGCAGTATTAACTTTCTAATATTTTTTTGTGTGTTTATTGTCTAATATCTTTTTATACAAAATGCTAATGGTGTATGAATCTCTTGTTCACACGTTACAGTTTAATTCATTATTTTACATGTTTTACTGCTACTTTTACCATAAATGACAAGAAAGCAGGAATTACTGAAGAAGAGGATTTAAGGATTATAAGAAAATCCTTAAAAATTATTACAGAGACACCACGAACAAAATCTTCGGTAGGATAATTCAACGTAGTCAGATACCTTCAGTTAAAGTTAGCACAGATAGCGGAACAGACGAGGAAATCACGGGACGTGAATTATATTTCTGGTTCTGCCACTCACCAGCTATGTAACCACGGGTAAAATCACGATGGCTGCCTAATGCCATTTCTGCTTTTCTTCATTGCTCCCTAAGTACATTAGGCAATGATTATTAATTAGTAGGCCCTACTATAAGCCAGATGACAACACTAAAGACGACACAGGGCCTTCAAACATAAACTAACTTTCATGACACGATCTCTATACTCTGTTACCTGACTGAAAGATGCTTGCTAGCATGGCTGGTGTGACCATCAGTCATTGCCCAGTAAGCCACGGGAACATTACACAGGTTGACGGATACACTGGACATCAGGACTTGTAGTAATGGAGCTCTAATACAATTCACCCTAACTTACTGAAACTATGGTTTAAAAGACAGTTGAGATATTAAAACAGAGACCCAAAGAAGCCATGAGAATTATTTCATTACTTCCATCCTTCATTCACAGCAAAGAAAAGACACCTTCCACAGCTGGTCCTGAGTGTTAGCGGATGACAGCAAGAAATGTTGCTCCATTTCACAAACAAATGCTTCCAGTAGAGCTGCCAGAGCTGCTGAGTGAACTTACAGAGAGCTTCATTATCTCGCAGTTGTCATAAAGGCTGAATACACAAACTTATACATCTTTTCGAGGTACTTTTCCGTAAATTGCAAAGAGGCAGAAAAACAAAATCATGTTGCAGCTTTACAGATGTAACACCTTGAAAGCTCAGCTCCAACAGCCCTATTCGCAGCTGCAGCCGCTCACAGACACCCACCTGCCCGTTTGTCAGCTGCTCTAACCATCTCGGATTGCCCCAGGGCACTGCTCTGGCTACAGCAAAAGTGCTTCATGGGAATTCATCTAATTTCTCACTACACCTGACTCCATAGAAGTTTTAGCCCTAATACGATGACCACTCTCTCTTTTGTTTGTTCTACCCTTGCATCTCAGATTCCTTTAAGAGCAATTGGTTGAGCTAGTTCTCCTTGAATACATATTTTTTTTTAATTCTAATAACCTACTATTGCCCCAGGCTGGCAGAGGCACATAACCCAACCCTGCCATCCCACAGATGTTCAGTAATGGACCGATTCCCTCAGCAATGGCTTTGGAATATCTAGAAGGACTCTCAAGTTGTAGAGGTACCTTTCCCAAACCTTCCACCAACATCAGTGGTCGTGAAGCACAGATGCAGCTGTTCTGTGAACTCTGAATAATAATATTCACTAAATTCTACATGAGTTCTGTGGCCGGGATGTGGGTCTCCTGAACCTAAGCCCATTACCCTAATCATAGACATCCTGAGCAAATTTTCTTGAAAATAATTTAAATTCACCAAGATGGGTTTTTTTTCAAACTTAAAAAGTTTAAGACTCAAACTAGTCTTCATGTAACCCCCCTCATTTAGGAATCCCCCTAGCAATCCTTTTTTCTCGAATAATTCCCAATATAAGTATGACTATATGAATGAGGGACATTCGCTCACATAAATAAAAGCTGCCTTGCCTGGTCCCTCATTAGTACAAATTCACCTGTCCTTTGTTTTCAGCTTCGGGGTGAGAGGAACAGATATAAGTTGTATTCATTATACAGCCCTCATTATAACTCTCACTACAAGAACAAGCTATCCTAATTGTAAGACAGATGAGAAAGACAGCAGCATCCCGTAGCATCGCGACCTTTCCAACATTTCGTATTTTGACTTGCTGACCATTCCATCTGCTTGTTGCACACTGCAGGGAAGAGCAGAATAGCCGTGCATGACGGTAACGAGGAGGAAAGTTAACCCATTACCGAAAACCCGTGTAATCTCATTAAAAGTCTCTAGTTAGGTCCTGTCTCAACTCCTGCTAAACTACCAGGGCTTAGCCTGCTTTACGTTAATAGCGGCAATAGGCATTTTTATCAAGACAGCAATATCTCTGAAATCTCATTCGCAGATCAAGCGTCTTTTGTGAAAAAGCAGTGATGGATTACTCTTCTGGGCAACGCTTTGCAACTAGTGACAAATCACGTTTAAGTCCTTGGCTATTCATTATCATAACACTAATCCATCTGGCATTAAGGAAGGAATAATATGCAAGCCTGTATTCTTTCTTCTGCAATTTAGCGCAAATCTTGAACAGCTTTTGAGACCTTTTTATCAGAGATCCCCTGATACTTTCATATCACATAAAGTACTATAATATTACAGCATCACTAATATATAACTTGACTTGAGGACATGAAGTCCAGCAGATAAGATCTGACCTTCCTGTACCTTCCTATAGGACTGGCATTCGGTAACATCTTTACTTCTCATTGGCTCTAGAAACTGAGCCAAAATCCCTTGGTAAGCACAAATGTTTGCAAAACTAGAGGGAAGAAAATAAAAGCCAGAAGTAATTGACGGTTCACAACAGGAAAGATGTGGAAGATAGGCTGCTGCAGAGAGTTGTAGTTTTAAGGCAGCGGTTACGACAAACCCAGCTCTAAGAGTAACCAGAGGTATACATTAAACAGGCACATTTCTTTAAGTAAAGCTGCAATTTCTTTTAGCAGTGTGAACAAAGAATTATGACAAAAAGGATTTCAGACCAGAGATCTATATACATCTGCTTCCCCTACAGACTGACCGGGCCATAGAAGCCATCCGAGAAGGGCAAACCTCCCCAGAGAGACAGGGCCTAGAATGGGAAGGTGGTGGGTAAAGGAATAGCAGGGACGGTCTCAAGGGGACAGTTCAGACTAGAATAAGAAAAAATACATACGTCAGAAAAGAAGTTAGGAGTCAGATCTTTGAGAATGTAAAAAGTAAAAAACGGAGCTGAATCTTACGGAAAAACTGATAAGGAATCATTGGAGGGCTGAAAAAAATGAGCAGGAGATGGTTACGGCAGCACAGACGTCACTCTGAGGAGCAGAAAGGGAAGCAGAGCTGCAGGAAAGCAATTGAATTTGAGATGTTGAATTTGAAATATTGGTGGCCCAAAAAGAAACATTCAAATACTTAAAGAAAACACAAAACTGCTGAATTGTGACTGGGGGGTCAAGAGGTAGATATAAAAGCAGAGGATATCAAAGTTATAATACTACTTTTGCAAGAATACGTGTAAGGGTGTACACACCCACGTGGGAAAACCGGGGGAAATGTGACCGTCAAACCAAATAAGCCTTTTTTAAAGCCAAACAAACAAAAACGGGCTACAGCCCATTATTTTGGCTTCTTGAAGTTTGAGAAAGCTACACCTTTCTAATTGCTCTTTGCCTACTACTACTCAGTATGTAAATAACTCCAGTCATAAGGAATTAATAATTCATAAGCAATGATGTTAAAATTAATTCTCCCGTGTCTAATTTTCTTCTTTAAAAAAATACATAATACACAGTGGAAATGAAAATGGCTCAAGCTGTTATACACTGGTTAAACGTATTCATGTTTTCTGTAGTGCACTCTCTCTCTTTGTATGAGAACTGTTAAGTCTTATTAACATCATTATTTAATAAGATTAGTAAAAATTTAACTCCACCATTAAAAAAAACCCAGAAACATGCTTCCTTTTGTTTACAGGTAATTAGGTAATTTTAAAACAGCACACAGAGAAAGAAATTAATTAATTGGGGGGGAGACTAGAGAGGAACTGATTGGTACTGCACGAGTAACTGTTAAAAGGCACATTGTGTTTCTTGATACATCTCAGTTAAATAATAGTATATAAAGTACAGAGAATTTTAGAGGTTCAGAATTTTGCAAGGCATTAACTAGCTTTCCTGTGAAGTAAACCATTTAAATCTTGTTTTACAAATGAGGAACCAGATAGATTGCAAGATTTTCCCAGAGACAGTTCAGGTATGTTTATGAAACACAACGCAGTGAGTCAGTGATATATCCAAGGCTGGAATGCAGACACTCCACGTGGAAACATCATGCCACCCGCAATTATCTAAGGGTCTAGTTCTCATGTGGCACATTTCATGTCTCCAAAAAGCCTTTCGTACGTGACCAGTGTTGGAGTGTGGAGCACTGATGCTAACCATGTAGCTAATCAAGTGTGTATGTAACTGCCGAGAGCCCGATCCAGGTTTCGCCTAAACCACTGAAAGACCATTCAACGCAAGACCTTGTCCTTACCCACAGCTTACAAAAGGAGCATCCAAATTAAATAGATCAGCTACTCCAATACACGCCAAGGGATAAACACACCGAGGGCAGCAGGACAAACAGAGAGAACCAAAGCAAAACGCATTTACGCAGTGAGGATTTCTGCAAATGCACGAAACACATGGACAAATCGCCCGGCTGGAAAAATTGAGTGGACAAAGACGACTCTTATTTCATTCTGAAATAAAGGACTAAAATTTTTCATTAGTAACAGACCAATCATTTATGTACTCATGAGCAGGCAGGATCAATGCAGATCACATGAAGGCTAGATTCCTTCAACTCCAATTCGGAAAAGCACTTAACCTAGTGCTTAACCATAAGTGTGCACCCACGCCAATTCCCATCGATGGAAAACTTATGTGTACCCTTAAAGGTGATAGATGTATAAACACTTTGGTATTCTAAGAGGCTGACCAGTCTGGCCCTGCTCTCTCCATTGCAGCTTGTTGCGACGCTGCACCTGAGAGGGGACGGGCCTGCCCTGCACTGGGGTGACCGTGCAGGGGGGTCCAAGACCCTGCCCGTTTCTCACCTTTTCTTTAACCTTGCTAAATTGTGCCTGAAGGGTCCTTTCGTTAACGCGCTTCATAGGTCAAAGTACAAACAAATATTCTCAGTGGTCCGTCACCGAAGTCCTTTAAGGGAAATCCCTGTCATTAGCTGCAAGCTCTGAGGCAGAAGGACACAGGCTTCACCCATCAGGAATGAGGGGCATGTCTGACTTGCACACCAAGCGATCACACTGACTCTGGTGTGTAATACTACCAACTCCCGAGCAGTTAAAGGTAACTCCCGAAGCTTGAATCATCACACTGGTTTGTGTGCTAAGTTTTGTTTGTTTGGGGTTTTTTTGGTTGGTTGGGTTGGGAGGCGATGTTTGCTTTTTTTGTTTGAGTTGGGTTTTTTTTTGTTTATTTGAGGATTTTTCCCTTTTGGGGTGAGGGGTAATCACAAGAAAACAAAAAAATATCCCACCACTTAAGCCTGGCAGTAATCTCTCAATATATAAATGCAAGCTGGCAGTTATTAAGTTGCTCTATCAATTGATATTTGCAATCAACCAACATTAAAAGCTGGTACCAACATGTTTGACCACGACTAGATACCAATATTTCCACCAAAACAACACGTATTTGAAAATACAGTGTAAGAGGACAATAAGTTATGTGAAAGTGCTATGTCAAATAGTGTTCAGGAACTTGCATGGTAAATAGTAAACATCCCTACAGAACACCCAGATGTAGTCAAATTAAAGATAAAACTCATGACAGTAACTCATTAGGTTGTCAGAGAAAGCCTATGATAGTAATAGGTTAGGCTACAAAGCCATGTGAGTGCCCAAACGATATGAAAGACATCAGGTGCAGAGCATAAGCTGTATAACTTGATAATACCCAAAAGTATATCATTGTTTCAGTCTCAGTTTAGTGAGCTACAACTAGATGAATCAAAAAAATCTTAGGAAATAAAATGGACGCGCCTCATATCTTCATATTGCGTGTCATACAGCGCGTTTCATCTAACGTTGTGCTATTTACCCTTATTAACATGCCATTTGTGCTGGATCACCGTCAGTCAAGACAGTAAATGTCAGTTTTTGCCTCCAAGACCTTTAAATCCCTGCTATGAAATACCAGTCAATTGGTCACACTGATTTAGAGAAACACAGGAATAGTCACATTGTCTTGAAAATTCTTTTTTAGTATTTCTACCTCTCTTACCTCAATTCAGCTCTATTAATTAAAGTATTTTTTTCATTAATAACTTTGCTGCTACGGAATTAGGAATGTCATTTTCAAAATTAGTCAAATAGCACAATATTATAAATCCACTTTCAGCTATTGGAGAAACACAAATACTGCAGGTCTGCAGCATGTTTTTTAAAAAAAGATTTTGCTCCACCAGTACCGTGACTTTGGCAGTTCCTGCAAGAAAAATTCAAATCAGAACCATCTTCAATGTTGTATATAATGTTTAAGATAGTGCTTGCTAGCTCCCTCTTCTAGAAGTCACTTTTTGAAATTCTGACAAGAAAATTTAGCTTAGGCACGACCACCTTCTTCTCTAAGGCAAGCAAGAGAGTGCTCTCTTTGTTCAACACCTTGAACGCTGATAGACTGCTCGCCTGTCTCCTGACGCTGTAGTTCCCAAGAGAGACTGCATTCAAATGAATCAGAAGATGTATCTGAGGATTCTTACCGTAGCTATATTTCCTAGGTGTACATGGTGGAAGTCTATCAGCATTAGAGAAGTTAATTAGTCAACTGAGAGCTGGAATCTCACCAGGCTAATTTTTGCTGTCAGGGATAATGATAGATTTTTCAAGCCTTAAACCAACAATTGGTGCAAAAGATCAACTCACTAATGATTGTCAATTAGTCGTGTGACTGTTGACTTCATTTTTCTGCCTTTGAAAAACATGTCATACTCATTCAACAACAGCCCACGCCACCTGTATTTTGCAGCTGTGAAAATACAGATATTCCAAATAAATTCCCAGAGACAACAGAGCTAAATGGTTTTTTTTGGTAAATAGTAAATGCCTGATCATTGTAATGTTATTAACTGTGTGCATTTGTCTAGAAAAACACAGTGCAGCATTCATAACTGCAGAATAATCTAAATATTTCTGACAGTAAGTTAAATCGGTTGTTGTAATATAGTTTATAGCTATCTTCACACAAGAATTGAAAATAAGACTTGAGTTAGGGAACTGGAGGATACCTCTCAGAGCAAATACATATTACAAGTGCCCTCCAATGAACATGAGGGTATCAAACTTTAGAGTTTGTATGTTCACATACATAGATCTATAATTTAACAGTAACAGAGGTGGTGGAGAGGCTCTATAAAGGAGGAAAACACTCTTCAGAAAGTGAGAAAATAAAATCAGCTAAAAGAAATTTGCCTTCATCCCAATTCAACACCGCCTTGAGTTTAGCGAATGTTTTCTTTCGCAGGGAAGAGCACAGTTCAGTGGAAGAGTTCAAAGCATCACCTGAGTACATCATCTCAGCAGCCACGACCCGGGAAGCGATGGGAACTTCCAAAAGTCCTCTTCATAAATAAATGTACGTTCATCCAAAGTAAATACGAACTTCCACTCCCACAACAAATGCTCAAAATGGTACAAAGTTCTCCTGACACTAACTCGAGGTGGGCCTCAGGCTGAGTTGCTGGCTGGAGAAAAAGCGTAGCTCTGCCTCCGCTCCATCCTTGCCGCTCCTACCCTACTAGCAAAGGCACCAGTTGTGTTCGGAACAGCAGTGCCTTGAGCAAAGTCTCTGCGACTAGAAATCTAGGGAGAATCGCACTGTGGTTGTACCTGCCCTTGGTGTTCAGCAGCATAGGTTATTAACAACGTAGACTGCAAAATAACACTGCAGCGTATGACTGAACACGCTGAGCACGGAGAAGTGCTGTTCTTACGTGCCCGAGCCCACACTACAGACACAGGTTCACGCCGGGAACAGTACAAATGCTTCTCGATTCCTAATCGTTTCAGCCCATTTTATCATCCCACCCGGCCCCTCAATGAAAAATCTCAACTCAGAGTAGCTTAGGGGCCTTTAACAAGTTTCTTAGCCTTGCATGGGAAGGGCAAAACTTTAACATTAGAAGGAATATGTTCTCTTCCATCTCTCTCCAGCTGTTACTGATGGATACAGAAGGTCAGGCTGTCTCCTAGACATCTCCTTCCAATGACTTCCACGGCCACAGCCGCTCTGCCTGAGCCCTTGATTTCTTGGGAAAGTAACAGAAAAGCCAAGCATCAGTACCTGAAGGCACAGCAAAGGGCTGGCAGATCCATTTCCCAGATCTTACAACTAGGAGTAACAACTTTGCTAATGACTGCAACGAGACTGCCCAGAAGGTCCGAAGAGGATTATAATGTATTGCAAGAAGCCTTTTAGGGAATGTTAGGAGGGCTACTATCCAGGCATTACAGAGCTCCCGAAAGGCGAATGGCAATGTATGTCCAGATCCGTCGTGCCTTCCCAAACTACCTAGAGAAAAGGACGTTTCTAGAGAACCTGTTCATTATTTTGGAAAGAAGAGAATTTTTAAACATTCTGTTCAATTAAGTTCTTTGAGATTTCATTCAGAGAATGAAAATTGACAAAACTTGTCGCCACGTTACTGATGGAAAAACAGACACCTTGGGAAGCTGAGCAACTGGCTTAAGTTCCGCTCATGTATCAGTGGCACTGAAAGGAACTCAGCTGTAACACCACTCCATTTATCATTAAAACCTGAGTAATTAATATTCACAGAAAAGAGTTTTAGGACTTAGTTTATTAGTTTTAATAAAAAGTTTAATCATCATTCAAGTGCTAGGAGTTTATTAAAAAAATCAAAAATAATTATCCCAGCCAATAACAATAATAAAATGTCTCTGGAAGTCAGAAAAAAGGGTACTTTTAGCTAATTTTAAAATCTTCAAAAAGCCAGGTTTATCATGAAACTCCCTCCGAGACACTGAAAGCCACTACCCTAAGCAACATCGCACCATAAAACGCCTTGCTTGAACTACCCCACCGGTCTGCATCTGTGCTCCTTTTCCTAAAGGGTTTCTCCAACAGCTACCGCTTCTCAATGTCCGTCCGTCCTACATCTCATATTGCTCTTCCTCAACGCTTCTCTTTTCCCCCTCTCCCTACATGTTCATCTATTCTTTCAACTAGTGGCCTTCAACCCCACGTTCCCTCTATTCCAAGCCCCTGCTCCAGAGCATGCAAGTGCTGAAGATCCTCAGTGAATCAGAGTTAAGGACTGTTCTGATGTCATTCGGAGTAAAAGCTAAATTTTAGAATTAAGAAGAACAAAGGTAATCATCTCAACACAGATAACCTGGCATAAGAAAGCTCCCTCTGAAAATCTGAAGTCTGTGGACACCAATGCAATGTATAACAGCACCTAGGAAAAAGATGAGATAATCTTAAATAAAAGCATAACGCTTAGTTCTACCTCTACTGAAAGCAGGGATCCGTTCAGTACGGGACCCTAGATGTGCAAAATCCCAAGGATGTATCGTCTTTAAACAAGCTTTGGGGCCTTGGTTTTTATCAGCAGTTTCTGAGCCTCACCAAATCACAAGTTTCCCCATGAGAAAGGGTTAGGCTTATTTACTTATTTAGTAAGAGCAGCTAAGTGGATGGTGCAATTTCCTGATTCTGGCAGCTGGCGCACGGAGAAAACGACCAAAACCCACGACAGATCTAACAAAAATCTCTTGAACTGATACTTCCCCCTCTTATAAAATGCCCGTTTTTAAGGGCCAAGCCTCCAAAGACCTTGAAAAGGCACTGCTCGGTCAGGACAGGAGCTGTCAGCATTTAGCGATTCCAAAAGAAAAAATTAAAAAACCCACCCAGCTCCCATCATTATATCATGGACTAGAAATTAATATGCTGTGTATTTCTGTATGAAATGCCACAAGGAAAGCCAATGTGAAAAGTAATATTTTTTAATTATTATTTTTCCCAGTTTCCTGCCTGGAAAAACAATTTTCAGTGGTTTTATCTGCAGTAGCAACGCACAGGCTGCACTATAGCTATTCCTTATTCCGTTCCTGACTTGAGACCAATGAAGAACAGTGGGTAAGTACTACACGGTACTTAATTCTGTTTGCCAGAGTTCCCATGTTCATTCATTTCACCCACCTTTTTTTTATTATTACTTTTTATTTTTATTTAGAAAGCACGCTCCCAGGAGCAGAGATTGCATTGTGGTTTATGTGCAAAAATGTAATCCCATCCTAATCAGGGACTTCCAACCTAACCAGGGACCCAAATTAGGCAACTTTTGTCTTATTTGTGTTTTTAAAAGCAGGCGAATACAGTAACCTGACCAATGAATTTAGCAGTGCCGGTGGCATCCTTCAGTCTGTAATTTCCAGCAAACCGTTTCAGTAACAGGGCGTGCTCTAATAGGGCTTTTTTTTCCTATTTTTTTTTTTAATTCACATTAAACCTGGAGCTAGGCTAGACAGCACATCACAGGGGAAGGGGGAAAAGAAAACTTCACATCACTGGAATTCTGTCTCAGTGGGGGCTGAGAGCTTGGATGTTCTTTAGCTATTGCTATGCTGAGTGCTAAGATGGCTGTTAAATATTTTATCAGCCGAGACTAAAACCAAGAAATGCGCTGAAAACAAGGGCTGAATGATCTCTGTTTTGAGTCTCACATTGTGCAGATATACAAGTAGATTTTCTTTCCTCCCCCCGCTTCTTCTATTTATGTTTCTCTCAAATATCTCCCCCAAAGCAGCTACTCTGAGGGTTTTCTTTTCCACAACAGTGGCTGTGGTACAGTGCACTTTATAAGGGCTGACAGTTAACCGAAGTAAACATAAGGACACCGCAGCATTAGGGATGTCAGTCTGCAAATAGAATTTCGTTGTAATTCTCTGCGTGAGGTCTGGGAGCAGCCGATGGCTGAATTAAGAACAGTGCTTTTGCAGATTTTATGAGGCTGATGCATGTGACTATCCCTCCCTCCCCTCTGCCACGCTAGAGGCTTGGATGATGGAAAATCGTGATTATCTGTGCACGTATGTGTGCATGCACAGTAAACTGCACCTCTCTCCTCCGGTCCTTGCTTTTCCTTTCTCCCGTCAGCTCTTCTCCGTGACTCCCTATCACCAAACACACTCATTTACTTGTAGTGGCAGGGCGCAAGAACTAAGCAATGCTCCTTCCCCGCCTCCCAGCTCCCTTTCCCTCCCCTGCACACAGCAGAAAGCCCCTCTCTTAAAATCCCTTTTCTGCTGTAAACACTAACTTCCAGCCATGAATTTATCTCTGCTTTCCACTCTGTGGTTTGCGCTGTCATCTGCTAATAACAGAGTTTTTACCACCGTCTGCAGCACTGAGCTCTTCCTGTGGTTTCTCTCTGCCATTTCTAAGAATTTGACAAATAAATCACATTTGAGCAGTGGATCAAAAGTGAAGTATACGGGGCACTGCATTCCGGCTTCGTCTTTGTTTCAGGGAGTTTAAATGACAAATGAGTTTCTCCTCGCACGTACCTGCCCATCAGGAAAGAGCGAGAGCTCTGCTTTGGTTTTGAAAGCATTACAGGGAGATGATCGAGAGCCGAGGTTACCCTGAAACCAGAGCGGATTGGCTCTGACAGAGCCCTGTCTGATAAAAGAAACAGAGCAGAGCCTGGACTGTGTCTGGAAAGGGTCCATCTTTGTTTCATAAGGTGGAGCCATTTCGTTAAAAGTTGATCGGTTTAGATAAGCAAAAGAGGAGACACGGTGAAGCGCCGTGCTTAGCCGTGTCGTCTTTTCATTTATCAGAAGTCCCGGGTTGAGGGGGGGAAAAAAAAAAAATGTCTGCAGCCGGGGCCGTGTTATATTTCCTCTGAAATCAGAAGGTATTGATTTTTTTTCCCCAGCAATATTCCCCCCCGCCCCGTTCCCTGCATCGTGCCCGGTGGCAGAGCAGCTGCAGCCCACGGAACTGTGGGAACGGCTTTCACATCTGAGCCCATTAGTCACCAGATGTCACCTTCTGCTGCCAGCGCCTCAAACAGCCCGGCAGACAATGTCCCATGCATGCTGAACATCTGAATGCCGACTCATTCAATAACGTGGACAGCTCTAGTGGGTTACCACCACATCTCCGGCACCTGACCCCAAAGCCATGTTCACAGTGACACCTACAGCCGGCCGAGGGCTGGGCTTGGGGGGCTTCTCTCTCTCTCCCCACTATTTGCTTTTTTGTTTTAAAGAAACACCTCTTTCCTCAACATTGTAATTGATTTTATTCACCGGAGGAAATACCAGCTTCGCTATCGATTTCTACATTTGCTGAATTTATTTTGTTTTCTCCTCTGCGTGATACCATAAAATGTTATTAAAAAGGTGGCGTAGATCAAACAGAAAATCATTTGTTTTCCCCTAGAAAGACTTTTTTTTTTTTAAACTACCATATTTTAAACATTTCAGCTCAATTGCAGGGAAAGAAATTATTTCACAGCCACAGCCATTATCTGGTGCTCGTTAGCAAGTTGTTTATGGGGCTGCAGAACACAGGGTAGAAGGCTGCTGCACAGCCCGCGAGCACGTTCTTCCCTGCATTAACAATTGCTTTTATAGCCTCACCAAGCTCCCCCATCATTTCACTATGAAGGGCCAAGCAGTTATTAGAATAAGATTTTCAGTGGTATTTTAAACAGTAAAGAAAATCCCACAGAGAAACGCCTATGAAAACAGCGCTATAAAAAAAAATAACTTCAGTAAGGCTCCGCCGAGTTAAACGGGGGAGTGTTTTTCTGGGGTTGTGAGAGAGTGCTACACTCTACAATCAAAAACTGATTAAAAATTTACTGTCAGTGCAACAGACTGTAGTGACACCGTACCTGAGTAATTGTTCAAGGATTTCTAGGTGAAACCAACAACAAAAAACCCAGACAAAACAGAAATTTTAGGTGTTTCCAATTACACCGAGCAGAAACAGTGCTGTGTTATCAACCAAGACTGATACTTCAGATAAAACTCAGAGGAGGCTTACGATAAAATTTAGAGGAGAGGTGTGAGAATTACAGTTTTCAAGCAAACCAAAAATCTAAGTTGGGTACATGTGGTTACATATAACTGAAATAACACTTCATACAACTGAAATATTTTCAAAAACATCCGAAAAACATTTTTCATTCCTTAGAATGTATGCCTTGACACTGAAACAGCCAGATGTATTTTTTTTATTAATTTTCACTAAGTTAATTTCCTCTGGTCTCCTTTCTTTATGCTCTGGGATTCTGGTGTTGGGGCTTTTTTTCATCTGATAAAGAATTTCCACATTTAATGATGACGCTACCAAAAATAAAGGATATTTTGCCACTGTATCCAATGGGCTAGGACTCCACTCCTAGTCATTTAATAAAATATAAGGAGTTAGGCTGAAATTTTTTCTGCACTAAAGGAAAACAGTGTATTTAAAAACAAACAAAGAGCCATTATAAGTAATGCCATTTTTGCAAGAGAAAAAGCCTTTCTTCTCTTTTGACTACACGTATGTGTGCATATATACATGCACACACACATACGTAAAAAATAAATACCCTTTATCTGTCTGACATTTCACAATAAGGCCTAAATAACAGGTTTTAGGTTTAGGCATCCTGTGAGATTGCTGCTGCTGCTGCCTGTATTGCAGCAGATACCTTGTGGCACTGGGACACAAAAAATGGGAGTTGCCTATTCAGATGCTCCACTTCAAAAAAATGGGACTGTTCTTATTAAATTCTTGTGCTGGGGCCAGTTTCCTTGTTGAGAATCATTTCCTTAAACTCACATACTTCACAATCAGATCTGCACATAGTAGGGAGTATCATTACAGAGCTCTCTTTTTTCAGGGAAGCTTAGCATCCACGCCATCACCGAAATGGAGTGCTGCATTCAAGTTAATACGCGACATATTCTAACATGGATGGGAGAGTGCTCAGTCTACACAGACCAGGAGGTTATTGATGTTTGTCTCCTGTGCAAGTTATCCCGTACCACAGCAATGCTGTGGCATCATTTTTGTCTGCTCAGCCTCAGGCTGTATTTTATGAAACATGAACAGTAGTAGTAGCAATACTTCATTACAATGTACACTACATTTTTAGTATTCAGCTCAAAAGGAGGTATCTATATGCAGTATGCCAGAAAAATTAGGCCCCAGTGGTCTGCAGTGGAACACCTGAGGTTACTGGTATCTTTCTGAATTTTAGCTTAGTATTTCCAAAATTCAAAAAAATTCAAAGTTCCTTTCTAAAACCAGCCATTACCACAAGTGTTTATGGTCACAGCTCCTTAACCACCACGTACCTACCTACGGGTGCAGGGCATGCACGAAGCCAAGCTATTTAATAGTATGTTAAACATTATTAAATTCAAACAGCGTCCAAAGTGTTTAGAAAATACTTTCAAACCATTAAGAACTGCCATCTATCAGACTTTGGAATCTGGAAGTTCTCCATGTAAAAAGGTGGTATGTTTCTCACACACCTCAGGACTTAATAAACCAGGCGTTTCAAAACACAGCATGCTGAAATTTGGCATTTTCATTTTGTGCTTACGCATTATTGAACGGTGGTCAATGTGAGGAAGTAAAAGAGAAAAATCTAGCAGGAAGGTCATTTTCAAAATTAAGAATCTGTATTGTTGATGTTGCTGGTCAAAAGGTGCCCCAAACCATGTAAAATTGATTTTTGTTTTTAAGCACTAATGATCAAAGTCTAGGGCACTGGCTCTGAATTAATGATTGGTTGGGTGGAGCTGATTCCATTAACCTCAGGTGCTCATTAATCCCTAGGACTACCTTCCATCAAGGTCATTAGTGCTCTTAAAAGCTAAATATTTATCACACAGTTGTATTTTTTTTTGCGTGCTTTATGAAAGACTTTCAACAGAAACACTTGTATTTCAGTCATTTAGGTGCATTTGTCTAGGTCCCAGTGATACAGTCTGCAACCTGAAAGAACTCACACCCAAGGCATCACCACATTTTCTTACCTTGTTGTGATTCAAACTAATTTTAGGGACTGGGTTCCTTTACATCTAAATGTAGGCAAAATGCATGCTTACGGACTGCACCACTTGTTTATGCTAACGCACATAGGAAGCGGAGCTGGCAAAGACTCAAAGCCATTCTCAGCTGAGAGGCAGCACTTAAATCCCCTTCCAGCTGAGACCGGATCCCAGTGCATGAGGTTTCTTTCTTTGACTTGTATTTCAAGGAGGTGGCAAGGCAATGATTTCAGCTTGTAATGAGCACCTCTCCCTCCCACCTCCCAAGAACAGAGGTGGGCACTCATGTGGGTGGAGCTCGTTTGAAAAGCAGTATAACTAGGTGGTGGTCAGGAGGAGTTTTCGGAATCCCTCAGCTGTGCTGCGTGACTCTGCTCGCATTGCCTCTCCCGGCTTCGTGCTAATATCAGAAGGGCCTGATGACTGAGACTGAGGGCCTCTGTAGCCTCACTGGGTGACACTAGGTCAAAGCTTGAGCTCACACCGGGCCAATCTAACAGTGAGCCCTGAAAAACAGTTTAAATGGTCATTACTTTACAGACCCATCCTACCCTGAACACTTAAGCAGCCCCCATCACTAGACTGACAGCCACAGCCTTTATATCAGATAAAGTAACACAATCAATATCTGAAATAGAAGCACGAACTAGTTTTAATTGGTGACATCATATAAATTCACCCAGTGTTTCTTTTTTGCAGCTTTCTTGTTAGTTCTCATAAACCAAAGCCTAACTGAATCATCCACTTGGGATAGCGTAGCATTGATGTAGATGTAAAAGGACACAGGCTGTCAATGAGATAATTAAATATTTCTCTCAGCCCTAAGACCAGTCCGCTCTCTCTATGGTACGTCTCAAGCCCACCATATTTTGCTACATCTTCTATAAAAGTAATGCTAGAAAAGGCTGGAGAAAAGAAAATGGACAGGTATCATTACTCCTTTTAATGTATCCTCTGAGATATTATTAAATAATCTAAATAATCTCTTTTTCCCCTCACCCCACCCTTTGATCCCTACTGTTTGGAGATGATTATTACTAAACTTTTGTATTTAAATTTTGGCCATAATTAAAGCACACTGGCTTTACCTTCACAATTTTTGCTGAAAAAACCGTTTAGTCCAAAGCAAAGATTTTTTTCTTGCTCTACATCTAGTTCTTTTCTATATGTTGAATCTAGGTATACTGTGATGCCAGCACCTTCGCAGTGATATACATAATTGGTTTCCTCCAAATATCTTTTGCAGTCACTGTGTATCCAAGTACTGCGAGATGGCTTTATTTGAGTAATGCCAAGATTTTCAATTCTGCCTTTTGAAAGGGAAACTATCTTCCCAGAAAAGGGCACAGAGCATGTGGGAAGCGAGCCCGAAATGGACCTCCTTATTCACTTATCCCCTGCTATCAGCAGCACCATGTCATAGAATCTTCTCGGTAATTTCTTGCCCCTGCTACTCTAACTAAAAGACTGTTGCAAAGTCTGACTGCTTTAATGACAAGGAACCTTCTTCCAATTTCCAACCTAAAATTTATTCATGACCAGTTTATACCCATTTGTTCTTGTGCCTGTCCTTTAGATTAAGCAGCTCATCTCTTTTCCCTCCCTGTTTTGCCTACCTCCATGTTCTCTGATGTATTCATAGACAGCACTCAGATCCCACTCAGCTTCATTTTCCTAAGTTAAATGAGCAATCTCTTTTCAGTCTCTTCTCATAAAACAGGCTTTTCATTAACCTGATAGCAATTCTATGTACCTGTTTCAGTTTGAGTTCATCTTTCTTGAACGTGTTGAACTTGGACCCTGTGTTTGAGATGAAGTCTGACCATTATGTCACCCTACGGAACTAACACCATTCAGTGCCAAGTGGATATACTCAATTTGCCAAACTCCAGGACTGTGTGCCTTCTGCCCACAGCTGGCTGTATTCTGAAGCGACTGACTAACACACAAGTCTTCCTCTTCCTCTGCCATTTCCAGTTCATGGCCTCATCAATATAAAATAAAATTTCTATAAAAAGAAAATAGAGAGAAGAGAATGGAGAGAATAAAATCTCTACAATATCTCTGTTATTAGCCCTTCGCTGTGTTCTCTTAGAAACCAGTAGCAGTCAAAAAAAAAGGCAAATGTAACGTTAATAGTCAAACACTTGGTGTATTCATTGCCTAAGAGTCACTATTCCACACATACATAACAGTAAATGAATCCACATATTCATATTTCCAGTATCAGAATGCAAAGAGCCTAAGGCTTAGAAGGTTTTACTTTCCATCCAACTTGGGTTCTTCAGTGTCTCAGACAAAACATATAATACCAACCCAAACTGATCTCGAGTCTGTAAGCCACAACATTTTCTTTTGCATTTAACCATCAACTTAGTAATAAAAATGACTTGCCCGTTTCCTTGCCTACACTGACGCAACAGAGTTCTTAATTAGGAGAAAGTCTCTTTCAGGCAATATTACAGCCCTGATGAAGAAGTAGTAATTTTCATGTGTATTTATTTCCATCACTCCATAACCCACTTGCCTAAACGCAGCTGCTAGGTTAGCAGCACTGTCACAGACGCTTTACAAAACACCCCACCAGTGTTCGTGCTCCTCCCAAACCATGTTTGCTTCTCAAACATCTTGGCATGCATTTGTCATTATTTGTCGTCTCGAGCCTGGCTCCGCGACCTGCAATCAGCTCAAGCTTAATTTCCACATGCAGACTACCTGCATCACTAAACCTAACCATGGGAAAAGAAACCACCACGAAACGGTGACACTGAAAGCGTGTAGGGTATGGGCAGTTATGGGGGGGAAATAGCGGTTCGGTGGGCCCTTTGCAAGCTGAGTCAAGCACCAGAACTGACACAAAGAGAGAAGCAATTTCATCCTAGCAGAAGAACTGATACAGGCTTCTTTCATCTTAGAGCAATGAATGAGACAAGCAGCAAATTGTACCTACAACTAGAATCTGTCAGTCACCATTGATTTCCTGTACTCCTCGGGTAGCGCCGCGGTGGCCAGTGTGAGATCGCACAGTAACAAGCCGACCCCTTTATGTCAAATAGAAAATTTAGCTGGTGGGCTGCTCTCAAGTTTGCAGCCAAACGGAACTTCTCAGTGCCTCTCCGCACTCATACTATTAATTTCTGGCTTACCCAGACATCTGTTTGTGCAGGCTAGGAAACTGCTGCAGAAATTGAGGATATGCAGTTGTAGAGATTTTGAAAAGATAAAGCAATTATTTAAGTTATAATAAAGAATATTAAAGCTGTCTGCATGTAAAGGGTGATTTGTTAAAAACATAATCTGAGAAAAAACCTCTTCCTTTTATCAGCGGTTCACAGGTATCTCAACAATAAAACCCGTGTGCTATTTAGTAGTGATGTAATTGGGAAGTAATTGTTAATATTTCACAGATGCTGCAGAACATCCAGTCCTGCTTCTTCATAAACAAATTAAGGATGAGCAAACTGACTAAGAACAGGAATGCAAACATTCCTTCTCATTAGGAATAGTAAATAAGGTCTGAGCATCAATGCGATGTCTCTGCTATGAGAATTTCTGTCTAGAGAAGTTGTCACTCTGACAACTATTCAAGAATAGATGATTTTTCTTTTTATAATAATGATAGTAGCAGACAAACTAGAGAAGTCAGCTAACATGCAGAGTGCTGTCTGGTTAAAAAACCCCTTCCAATATCAATTTTGTGTCACTGAAGTATCAAAACAATTCTGTCATTATTCCACAATGAAACTCATGCAAAGGAGGGGAAAAATCATCCTGAATCAGAACCAATGATCCTAACCCAAGCACTCACTCGGCAACGGACGTGTCTGTGGCCATCTCCCTTACAGGTGAAAAACAGAATGTGAACTTCTACAAAACCCAGTCATAATCAGTGACAACCACCCCATAGTCTCACTGATTTTTAACTCCCTGACAAAGCCCTCCTTCCACTCCCAGTACGTTTTTAGCCAGAGATAGCATGAGCTATTTAGCACGCGAGGTAAAATATAAGCCAGGATGAAGAAGTGTGCACCAGTTGGCTTATCAAAGCGCAGCTCTACTAACAAGAGTAACTAACTGCAACACAGTAGACCGATTTGATGCCATTCCACAGCATTTCACTCAATCACATCTTACAGAAGTGCAACCAAATACATCAACTACCAGGCATTACTGAAGCCTTCGTGCTATATCTTTATTCTCTTACAACAGCATGTAGAGGCCACAATGAGTTTGTGGGAACCCACACACGTACATAAGAAAGCTAGCGTCTTTAATAACTTACAATTTAGCTGAGCTAGACAAGTCAGGGGTCAGAAAGAAATCTCTTCATCACCACAGTAAGGGTGTAGAGGTTTCTTGAATATCTGTACCAGAACAAGTGAAGTTCGGAAGGAAACACCTAGTTAGAACACAAAAACAATGTAAACAGAATATCTGACAGAACGAGGCACCCCTATGTATTCAAGTGACTCTGTACAAAAAAAAAAAATAACACAGGAATTTGGATCAACCTTCTCTTTTTGCCATGATAGCGTCTCTTATCAGTGGGCTTTCTGCTGCAATTTCAGCAGCTGCCCCCTAAGGATCAAAGTCCAGAAGGTTTCAGGTGGACCTACACCACAGAGGGCAAGCAGGAAACAGATTTTTACTTAAAAATACCCTGCTCCCTGAGGCACTCCCGAGAAGACAACAACTATATTTATGATATCGTAGCCCTCCCTGAGCTCACCAGTTACATCCTATTCCCAGTGGAAATTTAATCACCGATTTTATGAAGTACAGGATCAGCCACAGAGCATCTCAACTCTACGTAATGTAAAAAGAAGCCCTGTAGACAGGGTTTCAAACAAAGAGCTTGTATGTCCTTGTCAGCAAGAGCCTTATCATTCCAATAACAGCTTACTTCATGCATCCCTCCAACAGTAGACTTCAGGTTCTGGTGTGGTAGAAGCTCAAGATAATCAAATCACAGCATGGGTGAGACTGGGGGGGGACCTTGGAATATAGTCTAGTCCAAGCACCCCCTGCTCAAGGCAGTGACAGTTTCTTCTTTATGGTTCTCCCCCGATTGCCATGACCTTTTGAAGACAATCAAGAGTGGTTTCGCAATGACATCAGCCAGCTTGCTCAGCAGCTGTGGCTGTACCCGTCAAGTCACAGAGTCACAGAACAGCGGAGGCTGGCAGGGCCCTCCGGAGCTCCCCCCGTCCAGCCCCTGCGTGAGCAGCACCCCCAGAGCAGGGGCACAGGACCGCGTCCAGGCGGGGTGGGAATGGCTCCAGGGAAGGAGACTCCACAGCCTCTCTGGGCAGCCTGGGCCGCTGTTCTGGCACCCGCACAGCAAAGGGGTTTTGCCTCAGGTTTCAGTGGAACTTCCCGTGTTCCAGCTTGTGCTCGGTGCCCCTTGTCCTGTCGTCGGGCACCGCTGAGAAGAGCCCAGTCCCACCCTCCTGACACCCGCCCTTCAGACACTGATAAGCACTGAGGAGATCCCCCTCAGCCTTCTCTTCTCCAGGCTGAACAAGCCCAGGTCTCTCAGCCTTTCCTCCCCAGGGAGATGCTCCATCCCCTGAGCATCCTTGNGGCTGCCCACCAGCACTGCCAGGGCCTTCTCAGCAGAGCCGCTTCCCAGCAGGGCAGCCCCAGCCTGTGCTGGTGCCTGGGGCTGTTCCTCCCCAGGGGCAGCACCTTGCCCTGGCTCCTGGTGAATCCCATGAGATTCCCTCGGCCCAGCTCTCCAGCCTGCCCAGGGCTCGCTGGATGGCAGCACAGCCTTCTGGCATATCAGTCGCTCCTCCCAGCTCGGTGCCATCGGTGACCTTGCTGAGGCTGCACTCCATCCCTTCGTCCAGGTCACTGATGGATATGTTGAACAGGACTGGACCCAGTACAGAGCCCTGGGGGACTCCACTGGTCACCGGCCTCCAGCCAGACTCTGCCCCGTTGATGACGACTCTCTGGGTTCTGTTAGTCCCATAGATAAATCTATCTAAGATAAATCTAAGTCCAGTTTATTTAAGAGTTCCATAACATGATCCTCCTCCATCAGGTGAAAGCCTTCCTTGCTCCAGACTTCACCACTGGTTTTCAGGGACCTGGGATTCCTGAACACTGGTCTTACCAGCGAAGACTGGGGCAACGGCAGCATTTCCGTACCGCAGCCTTTTGCACACCCTTTGGCATAACAAATAGGCCATGATCCGAGCTCTTTCTTTTAAGAGGTTTTCTTCACAAGGACAGCTCACTCTAGAAGAAGCAGCCGAGCCATTCAGTAAGGCCTGGAGAAATTTGTGCAGGACAATACAAGCTGTATCTTTACTTCTAAATGAAATTCACTCCCAAGTACTTCGCTGCTGCATCGCTTTCCATTGCAGCACCTTTCCACGTTCAGTGCTTAGGTCCTTTCAGCTGCTTTATCCTGTCCTCTCAATGGTGTAGTCTGTTGCTCATACCCTTGACCTGGCCCCCTTGCTGATCCTCCTAGCTTGCAGGGTATTGTCAGTGACTAATGACTATCGCAGTGCAATAAGAAAACAACACTGAAGGGAAACACGATGAAACCGCCAGTCAGTCCTCCACCAGACAAGAGAGCAGCCTTTGAAATGGTGCAGCTCCTCTGATCCTTCTCCCTACCCAAAAGCTGCACCGCGTTAGCATTAGGGGCCGTAACATTTGCATTGCTCTGAATCTTCCCAGCCACTTTCCCCACGTTTTATGCACATGGATTTGCTTCTTTTATGAATGCAATGCCAATGATCTGCGCCTGATCAATAGCCTAAGAGACTATAATCCCTTCTGTTTGGGCTCCTGTTTTTTACATATATATATGACAAAATATATACACGTATATATATGGTAACCATGAGAACCGCATTTCCTCCATCCCAACTCATCAGCATGCTTGCCAGTAGCACTTGTGATGGCAAGAAGTGCTTTAGCCTCACTTGTCCTCACTGAACCTATAATTTTTCCAGTTGAAAATTTTCAAAAATAACAAAACCCCAACTCAATTCTAAAGGTTTTATTCAAGGGGATGTTGTCAACTGTAGATGGAGCCTCCATTCATAAACACAAATGCTGCAGAATAACAGGCCTTTGTGCCCACCATTTGTTCAAGAAATGAAGAAAAATCAAATGGAAGGAGAAATGGACTATTGACACTCCTTAAGTCAGTTGTACAGTTAGGCAAACAGAGGGCTTTCTGGTTGTGCCGTCAAATAAAATAAAATAAATCAGTTGGTGGGGTATAAGAGAGCCAGGTCAGTCCAAGTCTTCAAATACTTGTTTTGGATTGATCAGAAATATTTTATTAACCACAAGTAGATGTCTGTTTTTATCTGCAGTTCTGTCCTTTTATTTAACGTTTTATTCTTCTCATCTAAATAAGTTTTTAAGTAAAAAAAGACTCAAACATAAAACCCACCAAAATGAGAAGTCCAAGTCATGTTGACCAATAATCACAAAATAACGTCACCTGAACACCCCCCTCAGCAGCACAGCCAGTTTAGGCAGGTCCCTGATGCGGTTGCACTCAAAGCTATTGCTTCTGCTTCTCACACCCCTTCCGTGATCCACTCAACTTGCACGGCTTGGTTTTTTTATTCACTAGAACTGGCAGGGTTTCCCAGATTTGTCCATGTAACCAAGGCTTCAGCTCTGCCAAACACAGCGTCCATAGACGCGTTGTCTTCTACATTCTGCCCTCTGCTTTTGTGACTTGCACTACATACAGAGCTTTTGCACAGAATAGCATACCACGGCAGTTTTTACACCAGCTCGTATCCTAACACCATCTCTTATCCTTTTCTATCCACATTAATCTATGGGCTGAATACATCCTATAGAAAAGAAGTTTTGTTCACAATTTATCTACATAGAACCTTTCATAAGTCCACGTTCCTCAAGTTAGAATTTCCTAAAGCACCTTGCCCAGAAATAACAAATCGTTATGTTTTCTCAAAATATGAAGTCATGGGGGCAGGAAAAAAAATTATCAGTCTTTGGTCCTACAGATTTCATTTTTCCCAAATCATGCCAGAATTCTCTACCTCTTCTTCACGTTAAGTCTTCTGATACCCTGACACTCCAGCCTCCCACAGATCTTTCCTCTTGCTGTTTATTTTCCACAAGGTTGTTCACAGATCACCCCAGGATATGGAAGACTAGCCGTTTTAGCCCCTTTTCTTACCAGCATTAGTCTTAACAAAGCCTCCATGGTAATTAATTCTCCTTAATTACAGTGTCACAGAAACAGGGAGAGCTGCAGATCGCAACAGTCGTAGAAACAATCGGCACTTTCAAGGGTTCATCTTTGTGCATGCATTAATTTTGTTTTCAAAACAGTTTTATTCGCAGTTTTGAAGCTAAACCTTTGGTTTCACCCCAAGGACTGACCACTAGACCTAGAAGGTATTTGACATGACACAGTCCCTTTTCCTCAGAATTTTCAAGTAGAATCACAGAATGGTTTAGGTTGGAAGGGACCTTTAGAGGTCATCTAGTCCAACCCCCCTGCAGTGAGCAGGGACAGCTTCAACTAATCTTCATCTAATACCATCTTCAACTAATTCCACTTTTGAGATTACAACTCCTAAGAATTTTGCCAGGTGAAAAAAAGGTGGTGCAGATGAGCTTACTCATTATTTGAGCTCCCACAAATCCATCCCAATAAATAATATTCCCTTTTGGCTTAGAGATTTGCCTAATTTAATCAATTTCACAAATCAGACCGAGGCGCTTAATTGATCTTTTTCCACTTGTAGCATTTTCCCTGTCACGCTGTACTTTCCTTCCGCCCTTTCCTGTCGTCTCATCCTACAACAAGCCAGAAACGTATTTTCTTTACAAGAAAAAAGTTCTGCTCTATTAGATATCTGTATTTAAATGGCTTCTAAGAAAAGGAGAAAGCAAACCTTGAATAAAGCACATATTGACAGCGAAGTGCAGCTAAGCCACGTATTGCATGCTGCTAGTTTTCTATAAGGCATCAGACATTAAAGTTGAACTTTTGCCTGGATCCTGTCATTTGAGCTAATCTATTTCTGCTAGGAAACATGTCGGCAGTGGCAGGTGAGGGTCTTTATGGTCTAACTGAAATAACAACATCCCCAGCAAGGCTTCAGAGAAAAGGCAAGTATTGACCACAAGAAAAAGGAGAGAAATAGTGGATTGTAAGAGCTGACAGGAAACCCAATTTCCCTCACCACTTAGTTCTGTATATGAAAAGGTCAGAACCGCTCTGCAGAATTGTTCCAAGCCTTTCATACAAAATAGAAAAATAAACTGCTCCGGTTTCCCCCCCTACAAGCATTTCAGCTCATTGTTGGAGGTAGGTGAAACATTTACTTGCATTTTTACTAGGAGACTCTTTCTGTTATTCCTAAATAGTCTTTGACAAGGCCACCCATTACGGGATAGCCTTCTGCGACTGGCAACAAAAGGGGACACATATGAATTAACTGGACCAAATGCTAACGTAACTTCTTTCCAAATAGATCCTTTGTTCTGGCTCATTTAAGCATCACCCAAGCCTATAACATGACAAGAGGCCTTTACTTTTCCCCTGTGGTGGGGAGTGCCTTATTTTAGGTGAATCTTACTCTACGTAATGTTTGGCCAAGGCTCCAAAAATATATATTATTATTATTCATTCCTAACTATTAATAAAATTCCATCTATTAACTAGGAATTCTTTTCTGCAGGAGAAATATTTTCTCTTTTCACTCAGTTATCTGTTATACACCCAGCTCAAGTAATCAGTTAAGACAAGTCTACTCATAAATGGGGCAGATACTGCTCAACAGTGTGCAGTCTCTGTAAGCAAAGGAACCGCATACGTGTCAATAAGAGTTATGGAAAAGAGTAAAAAAGTACCCAAAACTGCCTTATAAGAAAAAAAAAAATCCTTCAACCCAGGTCTCTCCTCTTTTTCGTTTTGGTTTGTTTGGGGGAGAGGTGGTGCTTTAAATGCAGTCCAGCATCTCCCTTTGATTCCTTCCGCATCAAATTAGGTTTTGTTTAAAGGTGGAAATGTCAATCTACTAATAAACAAATTAGATACATATACATAAATTAGTTACAGCAGGCATGTAATACACCTACTTGTCTTTTCATGTGGCAAAATTGCAGCTATCCCACTTGATGCATGATTTCTTTGTTTCACAACCCAGAGGAAGTGAACAGCAGCGATCATTAACCAGACTCAGAATAGCACGTTTCAGTGCAAGCCCATTAGCTATCATCCCCTGACTGGGGGTGCAGGGGGGGGCGGTGTTTACCAGAGCCTCTGAGGTCCTCACAACACTTTTCATAACCAGGCTTTTCCTAACCTTTATTTAGAAGATACCTACTAGAAAAGCCAGTCTTCATATTTCACTGCTCCAGATCTTTCAGGGCTTCTTGCAATTAAATGTAGCACTCAAGAGTTCCCTGACAGACCTGGCTGTTAATTCCCCAAGTTACAAATACCTGTGCAAAGAAGATTCTTTCAGAACTGGGCTGCCTGCCTTTTGAAGAAGCAAACAATCCAATTACAAAAATGTAGAAAGGATTGTTACCGTCAGGAAGAACATAAGTTCACTGCAACACATACTGGTTTTCCTAGCTGATTCCATCCTATAGGTACTCGCTAAAGTGTTCACAGACCCCGTTTTGTTTCTTAAAGGTAGCGTGACTGACAAAAAACCTCAAACGTCCTACAGTAGTGCTGTCAAGCAGGGCATCTTTTGGGGAAAGCCATTTCACTTAAGCTTGGGCTGCTCCCCGTACTTTATGGTCTTCTAAGTCATAAAGAATGAATGAAATAAAGATTAATGATCTTAACATTGCTCAAAGGCCTCTGATTTTTAAAAAAGTCGTATGTGTTTTAGACACAGTGAAAACCTCTTTATTTTCAGCTGGCCATGATTTGTTTTCCTAATTGAATAAAATCCAAAGCATTTCAAGAAACAGGTCCTAAAATTACATTATACTTCAGAGTACACGTAGATATCTTTATAAAGATGGATAAAGAGAGATACTAAAAGTTTTCAGCTACTTGAAATTCATTAAACTTCGCTAATTTAGTCCGAGTGCTAAAGCTGGTGGACTAGGATCTAAATTTCAAAATCAATTTCTACTTCTCATCTGTTAAATTTCACACATGAAGCAGCTTTTCCACTGTGGGCGCTGGGAATATAACTCAAGTCATTTACATAATTCACATGCAACAAGGAATAGCCTTGTAAAAACACATGCACTGTAGGGATAGAGTTTGTCAGAGAGTAGATTTTTAAATTTCAATTTTTCCTACCACTGTGTTTTATATTTTTATTAAACCCTTCAACAAAAAAAAACCAAACAAAACAAGAAAGAAATACCCATAGCATAATTACTACCCTGCGCAGAGATATTCTGCTACTGCTACACGGTACCGCTAAAGAAAGCCACGTACACGACACAACAGGCACAATTATTTGGATCAGCTTTTCTCCTTTTACGTAGCTTTTTCCAAAAATTTCCCCTGGACACCTTCTTCCCATGGCAGCTTGTTTTCAGCTAACCAAACCCATAGGGGTTAGGAGATGACTGAACACCAAGTGCACGTTCCAGTAACATCCTCGGTTTGTGGGAGTCAAAGTCACAGGTGAAGGACGAGACCTTCTTCCTATTATCTAGCAAAGGCTACCAGCACGTAGAGAAGGAAGCTGGATTAAACAGTTTGGCTTTCCTCAACCTGCCAGGAAAGCAGTTCTCAAAGTTAATATTACAGATCTTGCTGACAAAAGCATTACCTTCTTCACCTAGCAGTTTGCTTCAAAACCATCTCCATCACGCTGCCCAAGCGTTGATAGGATTTTTGCTTCCTCCTGTATCTTTTTTTGACCTACTTAGATCTGAAATAGCCGACTAGAAGTTTCTTCCTCCGCTCATTTTGTTGCTTATGCTGTATGTTGCCCAAAACTGCTTAAGCAAACATCAATTCATTTTTTCCTTGCTGTTTGTAAAGAATGAAGACGACATGAATTTCCACCGGAATCTCTCAGTTACAGCCTATTTGGGAATCCTCCTTTTCTTTACCCAGTTTTGCAGAAGTGTGTGCGCCATTATAAAGTTAGTTTGTCATAAGTATTTAGCTATTGAAAATACTGCCCGTTTTGCAGGCTTCCTGCATGCCCTGACACAGAAGATTTGAAACTCTATCCCAGGGCAGCATTAATTATGCATTGCAACAGCTGCCATAGATCCAGTAGTGCCAGCTCTTTAGGATAGGCTTTGCTATCTGAATCGTGAATACAGGAGCGACATCCTGACAGCGCTGTGCCTCCAGTCCAAGCTGAGTACAGCCATTAGTTTTTATTCCAGCACTGCTGCAGAACGCTTTTAAATCTGCATTTAGTCGTGGTAACACTTCCTCAATGACAAGAGCTTTGCATTATGTTTCATCCTAAACTTTATCAGGAAATTGTGATGTTTCTCCTTCTGCATCTGGGAATTTTCAGGTGTGCTATTCAGAAAGGCAATATTAGAGAAGCCAAAACCCCTGCCCTTGGAGCAGGGTACCGTGTGACGTGGCAGTCCATGGGGAAAGTAGTAACCACACAGAACAGCTTCAAAATAAAGCTGCTTGCATATAAGGCACAGATGAAAGAACGGACAAGGACAGGAACAGAGCTGGCAGACCAGCAGAACTGTTTAATAGAATGTTATGTAGGTAGAAGAGATTCCTGGTTTAAACCCAAGTGATATGTTTGAGATGGAGGGAACAGGGATGAACATTCATATACTATCTTGCAGTCATCTAAGCGGTTACTTTTAATGAATTACATGCAAAATGCTTGAGGTGAAGCACACCTTGGAGACAGTCACCTGTTACATATATGTCTGTCTTATACTTTAATCCTCCTGCAAGGTGCTGCGATCTACTGTGACAACAATCTAGGTAGAGGCCCTTGTACCTGCCAACCAGAAGGTTTCCGAATACGGACCTCTAAAAATAAATTTCCAGAGTTCCCAAGCACTTTCTTTTTGGAGTCCACACGAAATTCTCATGTCACGTACACAAAGAAAAAGGAGAGGTTTAGGAGGAAAAGGAGAAACGTCTCAAGAGTAAGACCTGTAAGAACATATAAGAAACG
>VZTV01076749.1:0-22230 GCA_013400875.1 Anhinga rufa
CTTGTCTAATTCAGAAGGCTTTCCAGAGAGTGATGATGCTTTGGAGCTTGTTGGTGCTAATGTTCTAGTTTGTGATACACTGAGTGCCCTCCACTGGAGAAAACAGATCACACATTAAAGGCATGAACAAGTGATCCTGTCATTGCTATGCAGACTTTCTTCCTTCAGAAAAGAAAATTAAAGACACAGTATTGCCTTGCCCACCATCGTCCTTCCCCGGACCCCCGTTGCCTTCCCTACGTTATTAAATGTTTAGATTGCGGATTTTCTGGCTGCCAGTGGAAAACACTAAATAAAACACCTGTTCCCTGGGTATCTGGCAACCTGATCTTTTTCTAATCCACTCGACCTGTATATTTTTCTTGGGCAATTTTAACTGTTTTTCTTTTGCCCGTATTCACAGGGTGCGAAGAGCGAAGGGAATGTTTGCAGACTAAAAGTGAAAGTCGTGTTGAAGGGTCGGGGGGGGGCAGGAAAATGTACAAACTAATCATCCACGCAAAAGGCATCTAATTGCATGCACCAAATGCAAACGCAAACATACTGAAAATAGCTTGTTGGGGTTTTTTTTTAGTGCTTTTTAGTCAGGAAAATACCGAGTTTGATAAACAATGCAGAAGTGAAGCTGCAGAATTAGTGACGCCTTTTCTCCTCTGAACTCCCCTTCTCCCCCAGCTCTCCCCCATTCAGAAGCAGTGATTTCTCGCAGCCAAGAGTGCTGGTCTGGATTTCAGCAGCCTTCAGCCACAGACCTTGTGGTGTGATCTAGGCTATGACACTCCTACAGTGTTTCACCTCCTGCTATTTGTCTGGCTAGCTTACTAGGGCTTGAATTAATTCTCACCCAGTTCAATAGAAAGATGTCAGAGGGATTTGGAGCCAGTGCAGTACCACACAGAGCTCCTTTGAGTTAGTTCTGGTTAGCTCTATTAACCAGAAGCAGCAGAGAATACAAGCCTCAATCGAGCCCCACACAAACACAAACGTACCGGTTTTGGTTTCAAAGCAAACTCGGGCTTCTCAGAGGGCAGCACTGTACTGTACCGTAACATTTTTAGCCTGGGTTCCTAAAGCTTATGTGTTTGTGCTGCCTGTGCAGCTGCTCCCTCCTCTCCCTCTGCTACGGAGGCATCAGGGATTTCGAACACAACTCCCCACCCAAATCTTGAGTTTAGATGCCAAAATGGTGCAAGAACTTCATAAAGTCTATCGTGAGCTAACCGCTGCATTTTATTTATTTTTAAAAATATTTTTAACATGTTTCCCCTTATGACTAAAGAGCACCTTGCTTGGCATTTTACAGCCCATATCTCTTGAGATTTCTGTGTACTGCTACTCGTAATTCTGCTACTATAACAAAAATGAAAATTGCATGGAACCGAAGGCCAGATTCTGAGCTCTTTCATTTTAACTCCTTATTCCTGGCTCAGATTAAAACACCTTTGCTTGCCCCTGCAATCCATTCCAAATGAAGTCACTCACCCCTGACCAGCCCCAGTATCTGGTCCCCTCCAGTATCTCCATCGGAGCAAAAAGGTTGGGACAGAGACTGGGTAAAGGATTTCAACTCCATTTAAAAAAAAATAAAGAACAAACAACAAACCAAAACAAAACCAAAGCAAAACAAAAAAGAATAGAAGGAAACTTTTTGTCCGCTCTATCTGCATCCAAACTGCAACATCTGAAAGCTTCTGAATAAAAAACCTGGTTTTCTTTGTCCTGTTATGAAAATTCATTGTTATCTGTAGATCAGAGATCGATTTCTGTACGAAAAATATCATAATTAATCACTATTTTTACTCTGAACTGGCCAGTAATACACACCTCCCTCAAACAAGATTCAGAACTTAATTATCATAAATGATGTTGAAGGTACTTTTTCCCATACCTCTATTAGCTCCATCTGCATTACAGTCAGTATCATTTTAACTAAGATTCATATTTATTCATGATATAATTTCCTAATAAAGGTAAAAGCTAAAGTGTGCAGTTATTAGACCTTGTATTGATAATTCTCCAGGAAGAGTCCATTTGAACCTCTGCCAGATCTGAGAGTGAACTGAGGAGAGTGATGTCTAAAGAAGCTGTACCGATATTCAGGGGATGTCTTTTCCTGGATCCTTTGATCCTGTGAGAGCTGAAGCAGCACTGTCATAAGCTGTCCTACTGCCATACACTTATGGAGCCTAAAAAAGCCCACATTCCTACAAAAAGTTTTAATTTATTTTTTTTTTTCTCCATAAAAGTCCTGTGATACTGTAATGGAAAGTTTCTCAAATTCCAAACCAGAAAACTTTTGTACCCGAGCTAAAACCGAGCGAGTTTTCACTCAACAGCATAAATGTCACACACGCCCTCTTTTAAAAAAAAAAATAAATTCTGATAAAGTAGGAAAAAAACCCCACATATTTGAACATTTTCTAAAAAGGAAGAAATGGGAAAGTTTTAAGCAATCTAGGTAAGTGACTCTAAAAGATAAAAATACCTCGCAGAAGAAAGGAGGATGAGAACTCCTGTTTGCGGTTTTGTTCCCTTCCTTTAGGGCAGCGAGAGGCACAAGATCTCTGCACACCGCTGAAACCCAAAATGTTCTAAGTGCTCGGCTGGTCCTCGTCCAACTGGCAAAGTTTCCTGCAACCTGACCAAGAGTTACCTAGATAAATTATCCATACTAATAAGTTGGCGTCATGGGATCCATAGTTTCTCTTCCAGGACACGTCTAAGTAAGTTTTTGATCAATACTAACAGTTGTGATTATTTTATACATACACACACACGTATGTATGTACATCAAATATGCTTGGAATTTTAGCCTTGAGCCTTTCAGCCTTTCTGTGCACAAATACTTAAAAATTAACAACAGGAACCACTAGTTACATAGGACACTGACACTGCAAAACGTACCAGCACCAACAGCCATCAAACATGCCTACAAGGAAGAGAAGAACGTATCTATACTTCCCTGTAGCACCAGCTCTTCAGTTACGGGAGACTTTTACAGCCCTGAATAACTTCTCCTGGTAGCATCAGTGGTAGAACTACTGCTGGAAGGAAACGAGCTAGTGCTCTGTGGCCAATTTCTTAGTTTCTATCTACGGAGACCTCTAAAGGTTTGCACTGCTCCCGCACAGCCTATTCAAAATGCTCCTTAGTGAGAAAGACATGAGAAAAATAAGCAAACTTAAGAGGTGCTTGGGCCTGCCCACAGCATTGCCAGACCCAAGGTTGCAAAAGCTCAGGCAGCAAATCGCGCTCTGTATTTCCCCTTGCTCTACTCAGCCATTAGGTTGCATTCAAGTTGCATTTTTAAGGCTTTACAAAATCGTTTAGACTTCTTGGATAGATTTAGAGGTTTCAGGCACAAAAAGAACAGTTACAGTCATCCAGACAGAATATAAAACAGGAATTTTTCCCAAAATATTTCCACAACAGACCCATAATTTCTGCAATGACGCCCATTTCATAAAGATGAGTGGCCTTTATTTGAAAACCCCAAAGGATGGAAGAGCCACCAATTCCTGTGCAAGCTGCTGCCGGGTAGAACAATCTGCACTACTCAAGAGTTTTAAGAGTCAGAGCTCTTGTAGAAGAGTCCACGTTCAGCAGGAGCCCTGCATTGGCGTCTTCCCCTGACCAACTTCAATCTTGCATCACTTACAGCAACCACACATAAGCCTTTGCTCCCAGCATCTCCTTTTTTATCAGGTGCTGATGTAACCTGCCGATGTGTACGGCAGATCCTCCGGTGTGCAACCCAAGACACAACCCTGATATAGCCTCTAACTAAAGAAATCGGGGTCTTTGGTATAACGACAAAGGTTGATAGGACTCAAAGTGTAGAATCCGATTGTCTCAGCTGAGGTGATCTTCAGTCTCTGCATCCCATCCAAGATGGCAGAAAACACTCCAGGAAAAGCTGGACTTGGCACTAGCCCAAATACTGGTTTTAGATGCTCTCAAGGGTTTTTTCAAACCCTTATTCTCACAGCCATATCATCTTCAGCAAGATGCATTTCCTCTTCATTTAATTAAGTTTTTTTTTCTCAGACATCTAATAACTATTTTTATTTATAAATTTATCTGCTTAGTGACAAATGTCTAATCTCAGCCTTAATTGCTTTTAAAGCATCTAACAGCCTTAGCAAACCCAATCCAAAAATAAACAGGCAGCCCAACAATACAGATATTTCATATCCTAAGATTAACTAGAACATAACTCCTCCTCAAGCACAAGCCCTGCTTTTCTAACCAAATACCAATTCCTTAGTTTATACCTCTGACAAACAGTTTGCAGGATCATATATCAGAATTTGCTGGCAGCATGATATAGCCAAAAGATACTTAAGATGGTTACCGCTGCCAACGTTTGGGAGACTGAAATGAAAAGATGGTTGCAACCACGACAGTTCGACCACGCTCTCCGTTAGCTGGGGGTGTGGTGCGCTGTATAGAGTGGAAAGCAAAAGGCTGATCATGTTTTTCTGGAGAAGATAGGACTGCCTGTCCTTTGCAGACAGTAGGAAACTAGAACGTGAACAATTAATAATTGGTCTGATTTCAGAAAAGCAAAGGAAAATAAATAGATGTACATGCTCACATCTCTCATTTTCAGAGGAATTATCACAATAACTTACACGCCGTAAATTTTTAGCTAGATGAAACATCCTCACGGCGTGACCATGACACTGGAGTGCCGTATCAGTGCATCTCGGTGGTAAGTAGCACGGGAGTTTGGCCATAGAGTAGTCCTCTAGATAAATTTAACCTGAGATTGTAAAAGCTTTTTTCTTTTTCTTTTTTAAATTCACATTCCTTATTTGCCAAATAACACCACATCAAGGAACTGATTGAGCAGCGAGAAGGTAATCAATGAATAGCATCCTAGGTGCAATATCCAGTCTCACTGCAACTGCCACCACACAACAGAAAAGCTTGCCTACCAAAAAGATAACGCGTGCAAACACAGAGTAACTAAATGCAACACAAAAGCGCACCGATGAGCTCAAGATGAAACAACTTCTGCTTCTTCGTTGGATTCGGCGGCAATAAAAAGGGAAACTCCTGCCCCGTGCTGTACTTATAGCACAATGTATATTCCCTCACGTGTGCTACAGCAAGCGGTTCCTCCGTTGACAGCACAGCACACCAGCAATAAGAACAGTCCCAGAGGTTCTAGGCAGCTGGAAGGAGGATTTTTAAGACTGTTCAGATGCTGGGAATGCAACAGAATCCCAGCAAGAACAGGTAGGACTAGAAGGCTGAGCCAACACTTTTCAGTAGAGGAAGAGAAGGCAGTTAAACACGAATGTAGTACTCGAGGTGATCATCTGATAATGCTACACCAGCTCTCCAGCTCCGCCAGCCAGCACCCTTGCTACAAAGCAGGCCCGCTGCCAGCCCAGACTGAAGCAAAACTCCAGTCCAGGTCTGCACCTTCAAGCTGTGCCAGCGCGCCGTGCCTGCGGAAAGCTCGAAGCCCGGGCAGCGGGTTCTCTGCTCCGAGGAAAGGTCCGATTAAGGCAGAATCTGCAGCAGTGGGGGACTACCCGTTAATGAAACACATCCTAAAGCTGTATTTATTATGTTACATAGGACACAATAGCAAATTTCCTGATGTAGTATTTTTTCTGGGGTCACGGTGGCTGCGGCGAAGAGGCCTTGTATGTCTTTGCATTTTAGGATCTACTTTAGGTCAACGGTAGCTAACAGAGTGATTTTAGAATTGGCATTCTGACTTTTATCAAAGATATTGTCAGTGCTCATTCTCTCCCCTTTCTCTCCTTTTGCTTTCAGAACATATGCATCTTTAGTTGTTATATGATGTATTGCTCTCCCAAAAACTAAACAATGAATTTTTCTTCTATCAGTATTTCAATGTCTTTTTCTCTTCCTCAACAGTCACTGAAAATATTGCCTCCCTACAAGGAAAGGTCACAGCTTTCTGTAAAGAAAAAAAAGTATCCCCTTCACCTTCTGTGCTGGGGAGTAGTCTGGACGATCTACCAGATCTACCTAAGTGAACCTTTATATTGATATTTTCTAAAGGTCCTAAAAAATAAAATTAAATTCCTTCTGCCTCCAGCTACGCATACTGCTAGGGACTTCTGAAAATACAACCTTTAATGTCTTTATCTGCCTTCTTTCAGTGATAAGCAAGTCTACACCCGGTAATAAAAGATGCATTTGTTCTTCAGTAAACTCTAAGAAATTAAGTTAAATAAAATACCCCCACCCCTCATCTGTATCAACTCGATTATGAGTCTATGCAGCCTTCTTCGAAAACTCCTACAGCTTCTAAAAATGCTACATTTGTTTAAAGAATTCATCTCGAAATACAGCCAAGAAACAAAGCCTCTGCTTGGGAGCAGCATTTGTCAGAGCAGTCTGGGACCTTCAGACGAGCACCCTGATCTCTCACTACTTGTCTCCCCAACACCGGGTGTTCCAGTTTCCAAGCTTGGGCCACGCGTCAAAGCTTCGCGCTTCCTCTTTGTGCCACCAGCGCTCACCCAGTCAAGCCTCCGAGATGGCAGAGACCCAGCCGGGGTCAGACACGCAGAGCTCACCTGAGCGGGCAGGAGAGTGGTTTTGCCTTCCGTCTCTCCTGTTCCAGTGCAACAAACACTGAATTGAAAAGACAGTTGTAAACCATTGTCCTGGTTTCAGCTGGGATAGAGTTCATTTTCTTCGCAGTAGCTCGTATGGGGCTGGGTTTTNCTCCTGGAGATGGCTGAGCACCCGCCTGCCCATGGGGAGCAGGGAATGAATGCCTTGGTTTGCTTTGCTTGCGTGCGCGGCTCTTTCTTTCCCTATTAAACTGTCTTTATCTCAACCCATGAGTTTCCTCACTTTTACTCTTCCGATTCTCTCCCCCATCCCACCAGGGGGGAGTGAGCGAGCGGCTGCGTGGGGCTTGGTTGTTGATCCGGGCTAAACCACGTCAACCATGCATCAGAGTATCTGACTCCTCTTCTTCGGCTAAGAAAGATGGTTAAAGCATTTCCAAAGGAAAACAAACAAACAAAACCCAAGCAACTCACCAACAAAAATCCTAGTTTGGAAAACCCATTCCTACAGTGGTTGGAAAATACCCAAAACCCTACATGCCAAGCGTGAACTTTTTCAAACACTCAGAAGTTCTCTTTTGTTTTATCACTTTGCTGAAAAGTGGTTACGTTTTTAAGCTAGCCAGGTTTTGATTTTTCAGCCATAATATTTCTTGAAATCAATAGGAAATAGTGAGCATTTTAAGTATATATATTAAAAAAAATTAAAATACTTCCTACTCTAACTTCCTGAGACTGACAGCAAACTGACTGTACCGCTGTCATTGTTGCTGTATCACTGTGATAATTTGGTGTAAGAAGCCAAGAACAATCACACTTGTAAAAAACAACTTTTAATCATTTTTTTTCTTCACAATACATTGCACCACAGTTAAGCATATTTAAGATTTTTCCTACAGCTTCTCATAACTGCAGCCAGCTGAGTAACATTGAACTATTCTTAAGATTAGCCTGTCGAGGTATTCAGTGGCTACAGAAAACAGAGCAATACCAGCGCAAGGGTGGAACCCGTAGTTGCTAAGCTCTTGTCTACTAAAGACGGCACCAAAGTATGATCAGCTACTGGGTAATACTTCAAAGCACATTTGTTAGACCACCCTTGTCAAGCAGCTGGGTTTTGGCAGACATTTCAGTGTGCATTTAAGTCAGGTTTCATTCCAGCTTTTAAAAAGTGTTTCATTAAAACAGATAGGATTTAAATAAATGAATTCATCCCAAAGGACATCTGGACATCTGTTATGTACCAAAGTAAATTTCTATTTATCTAAATCCCGAGGCTTCATCTATCAGATGGATGATCTTTGGCATTTATATTCCCTCACCATTCCCACCCCCCCACCCCCATCACTTGGCACCTGCCAATCTTGAATCTACATTCTGAAAACAACCCTGCCTGTCTACAGAGAAGGGACTGGGAGAGGAGGAGACTAATGACCCAAATCCTTGAAGGTATCTCACCTTCTAACCCCCTAAAGTCTATGTTATTTAAATACAAGCAGATCCCTGAAAGATGACCTGGACCACAGGGGGACCAGCTACTGCAGAAGCCCCCAGCCTATTCCAGTTGAATATATTTGTCAAAAAGCATGTACTATAGCTGAAAGTAACACGAAAAAACAACTTTTGTTAGTGAAACATTTCTCTGCCCCACTTAAATTTCACTTATTAAACTCAAGATGATGCGGAAGTATGTAATAATATGCCACTTACCCACATCTCATTTCTCCTTTCCTAGTGATCGTGTTCAAGATCATCATTTACATTGAAAATCATCCTTGAGTTAGTTAATTCAATTAAAGCAATTCAAATCTGGCAATTATTAATACATTTGAAGTCCTACAATTTGGTTAATTCTTGGAACCATCAGGAGGCTAAGACGACACTTGTCTTTATCGCTAATGTTATTAAAGATGGAAATATCTAAGCTTTGCAATATTAGGTTGCTGCATTAATGTACGGTCATTTATGTTTCAGTGTGAAAAATGAGAGGGTTGGCATTGAGGAACGGCAGCTGTGATGATTTTTAAATTGAGACAAGATTTAGTAAACATGCCCCTAATTTTGTAACAGAACGCATTTTATGTCACAGAGGGAATATGTGCCCACTCCGGGCGATTTATCCCAGAATGTTAACCAACACTCATTCAGATGATCACCCTTCAGAGGGTTTTGGGTTTGAACCTTGCTTCCTTGTTTTGGTGGGGACAGAGAGGGTGGCGAAAGGATAACTATAACTTTGAAAAGCCAAGGTTCTGAGGCTTCTACATTCACAGCTTGGATAAACGCAGTCTACCATGGGATGACACCGGGGGGAGCGGGCAGGGTGTAGCAGGAAAGGAACACCTCCTTCAGGCTGCAGGTTCAAAGCCTTTGAGCCATCTGCACGCTCCCAACAAGACTTCTATGGAGTTAAATTATCAGTCTCAGAATTTACTCTACTTCCATGCAGTGTTAATGAATCTATTGATTTTCTTTCCCGTGACCTAATACTTGTTCCTGTTTTTTTCTTAATCTAATCAAATGAAATTATTTGTCATCTATGGAATGAGTCTCACCATAATTCCTTACTGCAAACTGACTAAGCCTTCCCCTCTTCATCTAGTTTTATTCTGCACTCTTATTTCTAAACTCAGTCCAAAAATGAGCATCATGTATAAAAACAGTTCTTTGGGAACAGTTTATGAAGGGTTAATACAATGTTACTACATATGTTACTACCCTCTTAATTGGCAGTTGCAGTTCTAACATATGATTTATAATGATGTCTTAACCATCTTTAACATCTACAAACCATGCGTGCAATTGCTATTTAGCATTTGTTATCCCTGCATAAATTACACGTAACTATAGTCCTAATACGAAATACGATCAGCTTCATTCCAAATGTGTAATTTTCATTCTACGTTCTTCTTCTATGCATAATCCAGGGAAAGTTCTTAAGCACAGCAAAGTGCTTTTGCATAGCAGGAAGAAAGCTTACAACACTGTGAGTCTGAGGGAGTGTCAATTCAGAGAAACTACTCATGGGCAAGATCAGAGCGGGACTGGGAAAACTGGAAATACTGGAAAGAAGCTTCTTGATAATCTCTTTGCAGTTTTCCTAATGGCAAGAAGAGACTATAAGGAAACAGCATGTGTTTGGTTTTTGTCTCCTCTTTTTAGTATTACAAAAATGCCAAATTAACTAGTTTGTTTTTTTTAAAAAAAGTACTTTTTTCCCTCCATCCAACAGTGTCACAATTAACTAGTTGCAATACAGACTTCCATGCTGTCCCACCAGCACACTTCATTTCAGGAAATGGGAGCCGGGAAGACTGTTTTCATCTGCAGCGCACAAATCAAACCTTTGGCTGAGCTGGTGAAAAGGTCAAGGAGACATCTTAGCAGCGCCGGTCGTGATGGCGGTTTTGCAACAACGTGCATTTGTCTGGTAGCCCCTGAAGGAGGATGACCAGCTAATTTCCATACCAAGCATCAGACTGCCACTAGCCAGCCCTGGCTGGAACTGGAACAGCCTAGGCTCAAACCAACGGCCTCCTATGAAAGGCTGTGCCAGTGTAATCCCCAAGTGCTACGGAGGCAGAGAGATATTTAATTAAAATACAAGAAGTAAGAGACCGTTCCAACTGGACAATTATTCAACCCAGGACCGCTTATGCACTTTATTAAGAGACTGTTAGAGGTACATGTCAGGTCCGTGTTATCAGGAACTGCACCTTTGAGCAAATGCCTCTCCAGGATTCAGGGTGAGGAGGTGCCCACGACCAGGCAGGGGCTGTCGCAACTGCCCACTCATTAAAGGGAATCCCGCTCCACGTTGTGTAAGATCTTGCACAGGCGCCTGGGATCTCATTCTTCTCCGGTAATGCTACCTACTTTGCTCTCTTTAATCTCAGCTACACCACTCCCCATCAGTCCCTCTTTCCAACTACTTAGCGCTATCCCCGATGGAAATTATTGACACCTCCAATTAGCCTGTTTAGCTTTCAAGTAAAGATCTTCAAGTCGCTGCATCCAAAATGAGCTTGCAAATTCTATAGGCTAAAAATGTGTGTAAATTCTCCAAGCTAATCTGGCACATTTTGAATGAAACAGATGTGTCCACATTTGATGTGCACTAGTAACGTACATATACAGATAAACAGGCGTCTTTATGTATGTAAATGGGCATATGTATTTCATGAACCAGCCTGCACATCAAATTTTGCTTAACATATACTTTGCACAATACCACCGAAATGAGAAGGACTGCAGACATCTGTATAGAGTTAATTGGCAAGACTTTCCGAACATGACTTCCTTCAATGCAATTTACAGGCAAAACAATAATTAGGGGGGCACAATTCTGTGATTTCTAAGGTATCTATACTGAATTTTGAAATGTATCTGCAAATGAGTGCCAGTTAAGAACAAGAAGGAAATTGGACCCTGCCCGCCTCAATTATTTTAGGAGCATTCCCTGGAAAACCAAGCACGGGGGTGGGCGCAGCAGCAGGCGCAGGAGGACAGGGACAGACAGACAGGGCGTGTGCACGCATGCCTGCGTTCCAGTTCTCCACAGTAATCGACTCTTTCATACCTGAGTGACAGCACGAGCCAAATCCATCCAAAATCTGCTTCTGCAGTTTCTGACCCACAAAGACTCCTAAACCTTCTGGGGTTTTGTGCTGTGAAGGGTTGTCACAATCCTGTAAAGATGACACCCAGCCTCTCTGATGACAGAGCCTCCTCTGAAAGAGGTGTACTGGCACAGCTAAACTGATTTAAAAAAATCACGTCCTTCGCCCGCGTTTCATAACTAGTAAAACTTTGCCAGAACACTGGTTAATAAAGGCACAGAGGAAGTGACCATCTCTTGCTTCTCTGCCTATAGAGCAGCTAACATAACGGGTCAGTATTTCTTTATCTCAATACATTTTAACTCACAGTGAGCGTTACTGTAGGGATAACAGTACAGAGATATGTGAACCAGCCAACAATACCAATTCAAATCGCAGGATTAAACGCTACGAACTCAGGGTGGGTTTTTAGGGAAATGAGAACATGTTTCACCATATCATCTTGAACACGCGATTGCCTTACTTTTGTTAACATTCAGCTCCAGCAGAATGATTTGGTGATAAGGCCTACTTCGAGTCAATTTATCTGGGCTGTATTCACTTGCTTCCTTTTAATCTGGTCTCATTCACCAAGGCTGAAATTGATACACGACTTGGAAATCAAATGCTGCAAATAAAGCTAGCACGCATCTTTGTTTCAAGGGCTACTGAACTCAGTCCTTGGGTTTTCCTTTCCCTCTCTCTCCCCACTGCTAGTAAACTATGAATAAATTAGCAATTGGAGTGTAATGGCTGGAGCAACTTCAATAATATACTGTCATCCTGTGCAGAGGTACAGCTTCTGACATTGAGGCTCTAATGTCCTGTGAATTACTGATGGAAATGTATACATCAAAGTTCTCAGCTTCAACTCTTCATATGCTAAGTGTTTAATTGTCAGCAACTCATGACCACTGCCATTTGGCTGGTACATTAAAAACAGACTACAATAAAACCCTTTCTGAACGTGTTTCTACACTGGTCTCAGATTTTCTGTAAAGTACTGTTGATCTTAATGCAGCATATACAACCAGCAATACTGTTCCCCTCCCTGTACGCATGGAGTCACATACACGGTTCATAGAGAACTTAGCAGCTAAACAAAGATGCAGAGGGAACATGACTGTCCCCATCTGACAGATAAAGAACTGAGACTTCAAAGGGCTGACATACCAGACTTTGAACTGAACCGGCACCTTTTCGGATTCCATCCGTGGCTTACCCATGACGACCCTTCCTGCAGTCCAACCAAGTGCTTGAGTTGCAACCAAACAAAAAATCCCTAGAGGATACAGTCAAGTTCTGTAATTCTGGACTACATTAAATCCTGTAGGTTAAAAGCCTCACTAACCATGAGCCAAAGGATAAGGAGGTACACAGCGATGGCACAAGAGGCAACGGATACAAGTCACAGCACAGGAAACGCCAACTGGATGGAAGGAAGGACGTTTTCATCGTGAGATGGTCACACACTAGAATAGGTTGCTCATAGAGGTTGGGGAATCTCTACCCTCGGAAATATTCAAAACCAGACTAGACACAGGCCTGATCTAGTTGAACTGCTTTGGAGAGGAGGGGCTGGGCTACAGATGTCCAGAGGTGCCTTCCAGCATCAGTTACTCTATAAAAGGAAACTAAGCACTGTGAACTCTTAGGGTGAATTAGATATGTACCTTAGTGCTTTTGTATAATTCTACTAGGCACCAGCCAGCATATTCAGCAAGTAAACAGCTCTGTAAATCAGGACTGAAGTTCCTCATACGATGCTCTCACATGAAAGGACAGGTTTTCAAGTGTGAAGCACACACAACCGGAACCTGAAATGGAAAAAGAAAATGCTGAGAACTCAGTACGTTTCATTCTTCCAAAACTCTGAATGTCCAGATGGGTGAATAAACAGCAGATTAACTCCTCAGATACTAGCAACAGTTAATTCTCATTTAAGTGAAAGATTCCAACTGATTTTAATTTGATACTTAACTGGATCTCTATGCAAGTGTACTCAAAACAGGAAGCACCCCAGAAATAGCAATTTTAATCAGCATTTATTGTATCTGACATATACAACCTGCAATACCATAAGCATTAATCCCTGCCGTGGTTTTCATTTGTCCTGGAATTCAGAAAGGCTTTCTTAAATTTTTCCCCTCGTCACCCTACGTCTTATGTTCCTCAAACCCTGTTCGTAGGAAGCTTCCCATCTACTCAGCAGATTCATGACGCAGATGATCAAGAGGGTAGACACCTACTGGAAGGACTTGGATTGACTATAAACTCCACAGACATTACCATCTATATACTGAAATTGTATGGAAGTGTCAGCATAGCACGTTCACACTGCGGGCGGTCTGTGGAACTGCGCTTAAAAGACAAGACAGAAAGGCAGGCTACTAAGGTTTATTTGCAAAAGAAAGACCTATTCCTACAAACTTACCCCTGCTCAAGTCCTAGCGTGGCTGCAGGGACCCCAGTCATAGAATCCTTTAGGCTCATTGAGTCCAACCATAAGCCAATGGAGGCTTCTATTAGCCTCGTCCCACAGCTGCACTGCCAAGCACCAGCCGTAGTACGAAATCTGTTTCTTTCAAGCATTTGGAATCGATGCAAAGGTAAATTCCTTTTTTATTCCTTGACTTCTGCAGGAAAGACTGAGAATGGCGGCCTGTAGCTGTTCCCCTTTGCAGAATATCGGAAGCCACCAGCATCCAGCTGCTGCTGCTGGTCGTTTTTCCTGCATCATTAACCTCCCTCTCGTACAGTGGAGTGGAATGACAGCCGGAGGTTTTGTGGTATGAAAAGTTTCTGATCCTGCGCTCTCCGTACCCACTGATGCCATCGTGTCAGCTACACCTGCTGATCGAAGTTAACAAGCACGTGGCCCTAACATCACTAATTTTCATGTGTTCACAGCACTTGTAGGTGTTGTACTAGAATTTTTTCTGGCTATGGAAGAATGGTGCCGTTCATTTTTTTCCACAGACTGCAGTGCAACCTAGAGGCTTCAACCCAAAGCAAAACCTCACTGAGGCTATGAAAGCACACCGGGCTCCAGAGTACTTTCTCTGTATGTTGCTATTTATATGATTGTTATTTAAGTATTATATTATTCATTCCTTGTATTGCAATGGCATTTAGAAGTCAACATCATGGACAAGGTTACCAATTTCTGTGCAGATAAATGAAAATGTAGCATTGTTTGAGGAGCTAGTAATATAAACAAAATAAAAAAAAGCAAGAGGTGGATATAAATAGACAAACTTGTTCCTGCCACAGAGAAGCAGGAAACAGAACCAATCAGTGCAATGCACAGTAGCATCAAGTAGACTTAAAATATTTAACTACGTATATATTTTCCAGAAGGAGAAAAAAAGAAAGAAAAGAGTTTCAGGGTGGGGGGGGAAGTGATCACTCTTACAACAAATAACCCGCAACGTCCTGTCTCAACTCAGGGATCCACCTGGGAAAATATCATTCAGCAGGATTTGGAAATCTATCTTTCACGTTCTTCCTTATTTAACCCTACTAACTAGTGACACCTATGGCCACAGGCCCTCACGAACCTGTGAACTGAGATTATTTTTTTTTCCAAAGGTATGGAACTTTATAGTGATTACCAACGCCTGCAAAACAATAAGGAGAAAACCAATATCTAGGCATTTTGAAAGGGGGCTGAATCTGCTTATGTACATCAGCCCCTTATTAATGGGTGCTACAAGGAATATTTCCTAGTGGAGAGAATGATCCTTTATTTATTCATTGTGTCCTAAAGGAGTTACTACTACTGGCTGCTGAAAAAGAGGATGCAGAAACAATTGGACCATTTGTGTTAGTCATTGGGAAAATACTATTTGGAACCCTTCTGGAGCATTATCTTACAGAGGTGGTAATTCCTAGCTTCAGTATTCTTCCAATAAGATGCCCTACCCTAAGCTAGTTAATTATAAACAAGTTTAACCTAAGGACCTTATACAAAAAGCAAGTCCTAAAAGACAGAGCTTCTTTCAAATTTCCTTATGAAAAACTTATTTTGGCTGAACACTTAAGTCATTATGAACTGGGACATGAAAAAATGCCGAGAAAGTTCCCACAGGAGGCATGAGATGTGAAAGAAATACCAAGTACACCAACAGGAAAATTTTGCCTTGCCACTTTTCATTATTACAGCTATTATCAGCGAGGTTAAAGCCTTGTCCAGAGGCACTCTCCAGAGGCTGAGCATCCTTAAAACCGATTGACATCAAGGGCACTCAGCACCTCACAAAATCAAGCCTTGTTTCTTCAGAGGAGTTACCAAGGAAGCCTCTTGCACAAGCATGGATTACACTTGAAACAGACAACTGAACACACTGCATAGGAGAGATACTTAATATAGCAGTTTTTCAACTTAAAGATAATTTACAATGCCCCAGTAATACATGGGGCCTTACTGCAAGTCCCCTGAATGTTTTCAGAACAAAAATGAAAATCAAACCTAAGGCTGGTTTACAGACCCACTGATCTGCATTTCTGAATGCTGCTGTCACGTATGAAATGCACTCGAAGACAACTCAGGCCAAATTCCGACTTGAGTTAGCTAGGAGTAAATCTAGAGCAGCTCAAACCAAACCCTGCCCCCCGTGTCGTCAAAAAAGCAGTGGAAAAAACTCACTCTGTTTAGAAATAGCTCTACCTGTTTCAGCATTTCTCACTCGTTGCTGAGGGCATTGGCATGAAGAAGCTCATCTACTGCTGATTCCCCACCTGGAGTTAGAATTCTGTGGGTGTGCCATCGTAACCATCACTCCCACGGCAGCAAGCGCTTTCTGGGAAAGCCTTGTCAGAGACCTGTAACCGTGCAAAAGAAATAACAGCATTTATGTGGAGCTCGCAGCAAGACTGCCTGTTGATTTGACCCCACCAATCTAGGCAAGTTTGGGTTGGGACAGCCGCCTGGACGCAAGACCCATTTAGAACATGAGCAGCTGCTGGCAGGCTTTCACTAGGTGTTAGGTTTTCCTACATATGCTATTCTGTTAGAAGGCCCATGCACAACAAAATCTCCATCAAAATCCTCTGGGACAGAACGCCGAAGCACTCTTCCTGGAGGGCAGACCCTGCATCGTCCTCCTGTTCACTTACTGTGGGCTTTATCGCTACCCATGATAACACACCGGGGGTTCATCCCCCTTCCAGAACGAGCCTTGTATTTCCTGCAAGATAACTAGCTACAGACCAGACAATTTGGTTTCAGGCTAATATATTTCATATGACTCTTTCAAGAAATTTATATAAAACGGGCATGCATAGATATACATTGTTGGACAGAAGAGTAAAGAAGTGCGAATTATCAAAAGTAACTGTTCAATCACTGAAGAGCAGAAATCCAATCCATATAAACCTCTAAAGAGTACAGAAAAATGGGGATAAAGTAATTTAAAAAATAAAACATATTAGCCGGAAAAGGGAGTCAAAGTACCAGCCAGCAATGCTTGCCCCTGTTATCTACACGGTTGTCAGAGGAAATGCTCTGTTATTCAGAAATGGTGGGTAATTGTCTGTACAGTTTCATCCTCCAGGACTTAGACTGTACTAAGCCACAAAGCCTTGCTTGTAAAGAGGTGTATTGTAGTTGAAAAATACTGTCCCCTTTAGTATTCTGCTGCGTATACTCGTTTTGAGTAAAAGCAAGCAATCACACAGTCTAAGAGACTGTCACTGATGAACCCTGAAATAGCCATTTAGCAGAAACCACAAGCAGAAGCAAAAATAAAGGTCATTTATTTAATTTTGAAAGCTATCTCACTCCTTGCATTGTACTAAATAAGCTAAAGGGGCGACAATTAATTGAGGTGGATGCACATCCTGCCAACCAGGGAAAAAAACCCACCTTTTATTTGCCTCTAACCTTTCTTATTTTCATGACAATGTCTGCATCTTCTCACTTTAAAACACAAACAAGTCAATGTAAGCATGGCTGGAAGGCTAAGATGATTACGGGATAATTCGTGTTTGCAAGAGCAAACAAAATCAATTGCAATTGTTTAGGAACCAAGCACATTAAATGGTGGTGAAAAGATATTTGCTGGACTTTTACAACATGGCTTTTTTTAATCCCAGCAATGATAAGGGATAGACTGACAAAACCCCTTAGGAACTGTTTTAGAAAGGTACACGCTATCCTATCCACAGTGGGAACGGAGGGAGTTGTCTGTATCTGCTGCAGAGGAAACAAAAGTGGATTTGGACAATGCTTAAAAACCACCAACAAAGACCCAATTCCTCCCGAAAAACAATATGTGAGAGAGGGAAATTGATTGGTTCAGGAAGTCAATTGAATTCTTTGTTATAACAGATTAAATACAGAATTACTCAATTAACTTCAGATTAATTATGTTTTTCAGGTAAACATGACAACTGTCATCTTGGCTAACACGAGGCACTGAATCGTGAGGTATTGAATCAACTGCTTCTCACTCTGACAAGACCTCAGTAGCCATCTAAAAAGCCCATATCGTTCCCCTTTCCACGTACCCCAAACATTCTCGTTGACTGGATACACACGATTCACAATTCCTGTTCTGTCCTGCAGATATCCTGGGTTTTTTTCTAAGAGCTGTTCATTCTTAGGGAGGGACGGCGGCGTCAATCGAATACACTGCTGTTCAAGTTTTAGTTACGTACCACGCCAATTTTAATTTTTGGTCTCTGCTTGAAACCAGAACTGTGAAGAGAAAACCAGGTGAAATCAGAAGCACGTCGGCCAAGGAGAGGTGGAGGGCTGGGACTATCTAACCTCAGAAAGAGAAGGCTCAGGAGAATCTTATCTATGTGTTTTAAGTACCTGGTGGGAAGCAGTAACGATGACAGAGCCAGACCCCTTGGTGCTGCCCAGAGACAGGGTAGGAGGCAACGGGTACAGACTGAAACATGGGAAATAGCATTTAAACATAAGAAAAAGCTTTTCAGCATGAGGGTGCTCAAACACGGGAGCCTGAAGAGGTTGTAGAGACACCGGTTTTGGAACTATTCAGAACTCCAGAGGACACGGTCCTCAGCAAGCTGCTGTGCAGCTGATGCTGCTGTGAGCAGTGGGCTTGGACTGGTCGATCTCTAGAGACCCCTTCCAGTCACAATCATCCTGTGATTCTCTGAGAAGGACTAAAATTGCACCTTGTGTGTTGGTAATCCGCCCATAATACAAATTACATAGATAATGAAGGAACTTCAAGGTGCCTGAGGAAGGGGAGAAGAAAAAAGTTCTCAAGTAATGTATCTTGATTTAATTATTTATGGTGACGCTTGATGGTCTCATTACTGGGTCATACATGACCTCTGGGTACTATCTTCATCCTTCCGGATTAATAAGTTATTGTGACACAAATAACTTTGGCAATTACTTCTTCTTTAGTGCCACAGAAATGTGTATTTTTTTTTTCTGTGGAAAAAGGTTGATTTTAACACAAGCAAATGTCCTTTAGAAACAGACAGTATTATACTCAAGAGGCCAATTATTCATTCTTTATTCATTTTTTTATCCTAGTTTCTGCTTTAGAAGACTAAGGCAAGTTGTGAGGGGTTATCTTTACTGAGGGCCTTCAGACAGTCTGCACGAAATGCCTAAGAGTATTTTAACATGTAAAAAATTTGTCAGACTGTTGTAAAATACGTGCATGGTCAGGAAGCAGCCATTTTTTAAGGCACTGATTCTTCTTCTAACTTAACAAATTAATATCTTTTCTTATTTATCTTCACAACTCGTCCATAATATAGAAGCACTTGCTCTTTAAGGACAGCTAGATTATAGAACATCGATTTCCTGGAAATTACAATCCTCTGGTGGAAAAGAAAAAAAGCAAACCAAAACTCAAATTAAGAACAGTCAAAGTGTCATACAGATCAAACTCCGCGGTATTTCAGTACAGAAACACTGAACTATACTACATACCTAGGTAAATACCATAGGAATTAAACACTTATCTAAATAATGCAATGTGAGTTTGTACTTGAACCTGAAAGGAGAAAGTGGAGTATTCCAAACCATCTCCCAAAATGAGCAAAACCAGCCTATTTTTTTCCTGATAAGACGACTGTATTTTTCAACTGAAATTTTTTTTCCCACAACAATTTTCAGCTAACACAACTGCTGCCCAACCTCTCAAATCAGCAAAGAAAATTATATTCTTGCCTACACCCTCCGAATAACAGACATGTCTCCCTAGGGTGCCACATTATTTAAGCATCGGGCATATTCATCAGAGGGCTGACAAAGAGGGACACTCTATGAATTATTTTCACAGATTACTTTCAGCATCCGATCATTCCGTTTTGCATCTTTGATTTGCAGCCTCACAAGCAAACCACAGCGGGGGGGTTTCACGTTCAACAGCGACGAGTTCTTTCACCCTTTGCACGCGGTGGTGCAGGGCTGCCTCACCTGTTCCCTGCAGCGCTGAATTTCTTGGTGATCTTCGTCAGGCAAGGCAAACGCCTGATGCAAAATGCTCAAGACCGTTCCGAGAAAGCGGTTCAGTGAAGGGGAGCGAGCTGCATGCTCCGGCAGCTGACTAAGCTCCTTCCGATATATACTCGAAGGACGCAGCTAAGGGTGGGGTCGGAGGGGTATCTTTGTAGCTGGCTTTTTCCAATCTCTACCCAAGGAGGTACCTTTGTTTAAGTGCTTACATCTTCAGCCCCCACAGACGCCTCTGAAAATCTCACTCATCTCTTCTAATGCTAGTTCCCATCCTTGCAGCTGTTTGTCAAGCTACAGAAGCCCATCATCTGGGGTTACATTCTCAAATAGCATGAGAGTGATTCAAGATTATGCTCAGGAACAAATGCCTTGAGGGGAAAAAAAGCAAGAATCCACTATAGGAAATTATGTGATCCATAACTATTTGAGCCACCATTCAACTGTGATTATGAATGCCCTAAAAACACTGACTTACACTAATCTAAAAACCAAAAAAGATAAAAATTGGGAAATAAAGTATGGGAAAGCACACAGCAAAAACATCAGTCAGCAGACACTGTGGGATGAACCTGGAAATTTGGTTTCTATTTCTGGCCACATTTTGACAAGTTACCTCCCCTGTCTGTTCTCACCTTTCCTCCTACTGGGACAAGGTTTTTTCTCTTGCAACTAGTTATGTATGATTTATGCTGTGCTGAGCGTAAACCACAGATTGTGTCCAGGGAGCGCCAAGAGATGTTTCCCTACTCATAAGAAAGTGGCCCAAGGCACCTGTGATCTTGGCTGGCCTCTGTTAATGCTGGTTTATCAATAAAGTCCTTGAATTTAAGCAAAGCAAACACAGTATCATGCTGAGAACTGTTTAACACAACTCTTCTCAACAGTGCTTGCTCAGTAAGTGTGCGTTCGTCAGGGAGCTAAATACAGAATCACACAAGAATCTAGGAAAGCTCTTCCGCAGTGAATGAAATCTAATAAGTAAATAATGTTTTCTCACATCTATAAAAATTTCTATTTACCGAGGGTGAAATACTCCTGAAAAGGCTGCTTTAGTCGATTATTTAAATGTAGATTAGAGATGCCCAAAAACTTGCAATGCATAAGGAAATATCTTCTGTTAACACGTTTGTTTACCTGAGAGGTTGGGAGTGCCCCTCACAACCGTGTTGGGTTTTACAGGTTTTTAATAAAATCAAATATAAACTCTTGTCTTTATACTCATCATCTAGTCAACACGCTTATATAGCTCCTCAGGAGCTGCCTTGGTCTGTCCTATATATAGTACCTTACATTCAGTAGGAACTGTTCGAGGGACTCACTTTTTCCTCCCCTTGAGGGCCGGGGGGTGACTGTTGCACTGTTTACACAGCAGGCCAACACACATGCCAACACAGTAACTAAAATAAACCAGGTGTCAAAATTAGTTATTGTCTTGAAAAAAGCCTATATTGGAGTGTGAACATTTAGAAGGAAAAAGAAGTCGTCCAAGAAACAGCAAAGCTCTTTCTCTCCCAGTTAAAATCCTGATCCCAAGCGCAGAACACCAGTGTTTGGGTCCCTCCTCTGCCTGACTTTCGCACAGCAAATGTGATGATAAGGGTGGGCTTCAAAGCCCGTCATCGTCGGGGTTTGCTGGCTCCAAATGTCCCAATGAACACTTAAAATGACAGTAAACATCCTGGATTACTGAGGATTCAGGAACAAAGGCAAGTTCCACTGAGGAATAACTGGTTGGATGAGGCATGAAAACCCCCCCAGTTTGGAGCTTTCGAGAACTGGAACGCCCTCCGTGAGGTGCTCTATGTTATCTCTAAATTGCACCACAACTGTTTTGGCAAAACTTGCTTCAGCTCTTTTATTTTCTAACAGTAATTGTGAAGAATCCCTTTCAAACTTTCAAGTTCACAGTCTTAGGTCAATCCCCCAAAATTCCAAGGCTATGCCTTCCATCCCTTCACATGCTATTCCATTAAAATGCACTGTTTCCTACAGGATTAATAACAGGTAGAGCTCATCGAACGGCTATATTATCCTAATAGCTACAGGAGAGAGATGTGAAGAAAATGGGTAGCTAGAGCCCAACCTGACTGAAGATTAGGACTACTTGCCAAATTGAGTCCCTGCTTATTTAACCGGTATACATGCATTCCAAACACACTTTCTATTTGAAAAGATACTCACAAAACCACACCTAAGCTCATCCTCTTGCTGCTGTCACTAGCACAAAACTTAGTCAAAAGTGACATGCACCTTTGAGTCATCTCGCAGGGAAGTGAAAACGTTACAATAATCAGATCACGCTGTAATTTTCTCTACTTACATCATCTGCCTCCCTCTAGATTTCAGACCTGTAATAATGGACCACTTGAGTTCAGAGAGATCAGATCTTTGTCAAAAGGTTCTGCATATTGCTTCCATTTAGGCCTCAATTCAGTAAAGCATTTAAAATACGCTTACCTTTGACATATGGTTCAAGCCCACTGAAGCCATTCATAGATGCTTAAGCGCTGTGCTGGAGAGGACCGCTAGCAAGCATGTCTGAAAAGTAGAAATACTACGTATGTATTGAACAGGTCTAGCTTTCTACAACAACGTGGAGTTACTTGGTCTCGTT